>PVKE010046413.1:0-12275 GCA_004027555.1 Craseonycteris thonglongyai | reverse complement strand
ATAATATAAATCTTTTTAAAAAATGAAAATAATAACTTATGTTCAAAGTTGGTACTATTCATCTCATCTTTCCAACTAGAATGTGAATTCTAAATAAAGGATTTGTTTATTAAATTACATAACCCCACCATACCTTGTCCACAGTAGTATTTGTGATTTAAATAAATTTAAATAATGTTGTATATTCTAAACTTATTCTGAACTAGTTACAGGTTACTGATCAATTGTCAATCTGTTTTTGTTTCTATATAATCAAGATATACAATGCACACCCATCAATAACAGCTGCTCACTAGACAGTGATTTGTATGCATAAAAGGTGACGAGTAAGGGCAGGGTAGCACAAGGAACTGAATGGGTGATCAAGAATCTGGAGAAGTAGAAATTATGCAGTGAGAAAAAAATTCTTTCCAAATGTTTCTGAAAAGTCCTCTCACATGTCATCTCTTTGTACCCATTTTAGAATTATCACTGCCCATTTGTCCATTTAACCAAAGGTTAAACTAATGTAATAGGTAACCATATTATTTTAATTTTCATTACGTTAACTTGAAGGTCATAAATAAAACATAGTAGACCTATATGTTCAACCTTTTGGCTTCCTTGGCCACATTGGGAAAAGTATTGTGTTGGGCCACACATAAAACACACTTACACTAATGATAGCTCATGAGCTAAGAAAGAAAGGTTACAAAAAACAAACAAACAAACAAGCAAACACAATAATCTCATCATGTTTTAAGAATTTGTGTTGGGCCGCATTCAAAGCCACCCTGGGCCACAGGTTGGACATGCTTGGTTTAGACGGTTAACCAGTTGGCATAATTTGATGCAAAGCCAGGGAGATAAGAAGAAAAGGTACAAGGGATGGAACTGACAAGATTTCAAGAAGGTAACATTCACCTGTTATATGCCTAGACTCCCCCCAGGCTTGAGACCTGAAGAGATAGAGAAAGCCCAAATACCAAGAAAAGCAAAGTTAAAGTTGTCAGGCAGATTTATCTCTTCATGAGCAGAGAATAAAGAGAAAGCTAATTTCTGATAATATCATACCCCAAACACCTTGTTAGGTGCTACATATATAAAATCCTTATGCATAAGCTTGAGCTTTTTTGTTTTTTGTGAGACATGGTTAAATAATCTAAAAACAAGTTTAAATCCTTTCAGATCTTGTTTTTAAACTTTCTTAGGGAGAATCAGAGGTGCATTCAATCTAGGGCTAATTTTTTCTCCATAACCTGTAAAAGATCCTCCTTTGTATTTTATATGATGTTAACTAATTCTGAGGTTTTCCTCTGGTTATTGGGAATAGGCACCATTTTAAGACCTATGTGAGCTCTCTGCAGAGCGTCCAATAATTCTTTCAAGTGGTTCTTTCCTGGGACTTGGGTAGTTTTCTCACACACAGGTGCTGGCCACTATTCAATAGACTACGTACTTAACAGTGAATCTCTGTAGACTTCTAGATTTCTCTATGATGTCTCTCCTTTTAATACTCTGCGTTTGGAGCTCTAGCTACTTTGGCTTATACGAACTCCAGCTCCTCACACTTAACTCAGAGAGACTGTTCAGTGGGCAGGAAACTTTCTCCAGACATTAGTCCAGTGCATAGACTGTATTAAATTGTGTAGCTTTTTAGTGCTTATAAATAGAAGAGTTACTCTGTTCCTTCATCTCAGCCAGAAGAAAAAATAAACATTCTAATAAGCTGTCTTCTGCTTTCTTAAGAAAATGAATAACTAAAATAATAGTTGGTACCTAAATAAGGAGCACAGGAACTTTAAATATTCCACATAAAGCTGGTGAAAAAGCAAATGAATGAAATATCTAGATTATTGAATCAAAATTGATTAAAACGTAATTTTCAACTTTCCAAACATTTCCCTATATTTTATTGATGTGAAATATCTCACTGAGTTAACAATATCTCATTTGTCAAGCACTAATTATTATCAAAAGTTAATAAGAAAATAAAGACTTTCAAAGAATAATGTTACTTGTCACAGTGTTAATTACATGACTATAAGGGTTGTAGATTGTCCTCAGTCAATATGACCAATGGTTATTGCTGAGAAGGTATTAAAGACATTTTGCTCACCATTTTTTTTTTGTAATGGTAAGGTTTAGATCATTTTATTTTGAATTCTGGAAGTATATCCATTATACAGTAGGCTGCTGCACTGAAGGTATCAATCATGTAAAATTATGTATAAAAAATACAAAACTAATTAATAATTTCTAGGGCACTCTGTGCTATTCACATAAGTATTTTTAAATGCAGAGCAAATAAAGGCTCTTTTTAACCAGAAATAATATTATAATCCACTCTTAAGATAGTATAGAAAAATTGTCTTCTTTATGACTTAATTTTTGTCATACTATATTCAAAACTTCTGCCAACAAAACTGACATTTCATACTGCTGTGAAGAAAGCATATAAAATGAGTCCATGTTTTAACGCATCAGGACAGCTTCCAGTGCAACAATTAACTGGTAACATATGTCACTGCTGCCAAAAGGATGTTTAATCCCTTAAACATTAATGTAGCATTTTTGCTTAAGTCACAATAAGGCAGCTGTCTGTGTGTGAACCTTCTGGGAAGCTGTGGATATGTTTACAGAGGAGAAGAGAAAAAGAAAGGCAAATAAACAGGAAATTCAGGTTTATAGAGCTGGTATCTAAAGTCAAAGTCTTTTAAAAATTTCTTTTTATTGGTTTTGACAGAGAGAAAGAAAGAGATACAGAGACGGAGACAGAGAGAAGGGGGAGGGCCCAGAGCAGTCTCCATAGTTGCACATCATTTGTTTTTCCACACAGTTTCATTCCACAGGTGGGTGGGGCTGCACAGGGCAGGAACTGGGCCAGGATCTCACCCCAGTGAGAACTAAACGGGGGGCACTCCCCAGCTCAGCACATGGGTCCACATGGGCTGGGACCGGGATTCGATCCTCGGTCTCTGGGGCTGCAAAGTGAACACTTAACCCACTGAGCCATCCCGGCTTCCCCTAAAGTCTTTTTAAAAACATTTCAGCAGTTGATGGCTATATGAAAAGTTTTTATCTGCAACCATTCAACTGCACTAACTGATTTTTTATTTTTTATATAAATACATCCTGTTTGTACTAAACTACTCTTTTTTATCCATATATGAGGGCTGTCTGGAAAGAATTCAGCCATAAATGCCTCTATTTTTCATATTACATGGATGTATACTTTCAAGAGAGCCATGGTATATCTGCAGAGTAAAAATGATCTAATTTAGTCTGGAAACATTTGTTAGTATTTTATAAAGCAAGGTTTGCAATGCTTGTTTAGCAGTGACTTTCACATATTCTGAAGGAAGTATTTTGGGTGCTTCAAAAACAGCTAAAATTGAATGTAGTTTAATCACGGTTTAGAGACTTAGAAAACTTGATCCAAAATACATAGAGTGAAAAGTGGTAATCGTTAACAAACAGTTGTACTTACAAATGGTCACTTGAGCCCTAGGAAGCTGAAATGGTAGGTTTGTGATTGGTACTGACATGTGTACACTATCTAATTATGAGGAAGCTCCTTCTTATATTTCACCTGAATTTATTTTACTTTAATGGAATTCACTCTGCTATATGGAAAGAAAATGTGGTATAGAATTAGAAAGTTACAGGACCTAACGTCTAAGCTTCAGCTTCTGTACTATATGAAAACACGCAATACAAACAATAACATGATGGATTTATCTTCCTATCTAAGGCCACCCTCTCAGGCTGCCATTTTCCACAAACTGACAATATGGCTCCTAGCATCTCCAGAGTGACAGTTTCACTACCTTAGAAGGTGCAATGAAAAGAAAACATTCCCCCACCCCCACCCCACCCCCACCCCACCCCAGTAATTAAAGTAGACCTTGCACTATTAGTTCCGGTGACATCAATTTGAATTATGTGCTTATCCCTGATCCAGTTATTGTGTCAAAATGATAGAATATGGATATTGTCTGGGTCTGGTTCATGTGTTACACTTGGATCTAGAGAGGTAAAATTAGACTCACAAACAAACAAAAAGTACTGAGAGCAATGATAATAGCTAAAATGACATTGGCATTACCCATATGCTAAGCAGTGCTTTACAATCTTTATAGATATTAACTAGATCAACCCAGTGGAGGCTGGGAACTATCAGCATTCACGTTTTATAGGTGGAGAAAATTGATACATAGAGAGGTAAAGGGCAGCCAGTAATGAGCAGAACTGATGAAAAATTGCAAAAAAATCATTGAATTGTGCTGCAAAATTGTTGGTTACCCATGAGAAGCATTGCAGACCAAGTAAACAAAGTTAGCATTAAAATTAGTGAGTCAGGGGCAAAGATGAAGCAGAATTATTTTTTTCTGTTAATAGGTTGACAGGAGGGGAAGCCGGGATGGCTCAGTGGGTTAATCGCTCACTTTGCAGCGCCGGGGACCAGGGATCGAATCCCGGCCCCAGCCCATGAGGACCCATATGATGAACTGGGAGCTCCCCCAGTTTAGTTCTCTCTCTGTCTCTGTCTCTGTTTCTCTCTCTCTGTCAAAAATAGAAAAATAAAAATATATATATTTTTAAAAAATAGGTTGACAGGAAATGCTTTGGTTCACAGAATATTTATGTCTCTACTATAGACATGTGTACTTTCTTGTACAATATACAACATTTCAGTCAAGAAGAATTCTTCTTGTCTCCTTAACTGTAGAAAATAATGGGTAAATACCACAAAACTTATGTGGGAATCAAGGAATCCAAGTGCAACTGCCTTCAGTATCCAATGTCCATTTGAATCTTTTTCTTAAGTTATTAATCAAAATCTATTATTTTGTCACAGGTGTGCATGGTTATCTCAAGAATTCTTTCCTTTTAATGGAATGGTGCCAAGAAAGTTAAATTAGAAAATAATCCCATCTGAAATGTTTTTTTCCCCATAATTATTATTAACCAGAGATAGGAAATAGCAGCAACAGCAAATTTATTACTTTAGAAAACAAAGCTACTGAATGAAAATGTTAGCATGGTTTCCTGAACATTTCCTGTCATCACACTTCCCACCAACACACATACAGACTCCCACTAACTCTACGTTTGTTTATTTATTTATTTCATATTTATTTATTTATTTTTACTTTTATGTATTGTGTATCGAGCTTTCTCCTCTCATCCCCTTAGAGGAAAATATCTTTGACATCCAGACTTGCATTTGGCATTTTAAAAGTTCCCGGATCCAGACAGCTGGAAAACAGAAAGCAATAATGGAGCAGTCTCTTCCAATTTGGGCAGAATTTCATAGACATAATAGTAGAATCAGAAAATGGCAGCTACTTAATACCATCATCTCTCATCAGGAAGTAAAAAAAAATACTATATTTAATTTTTACTGGAAATAACAACTAGATTCTAATTATTTAAGTTGTAATGTTTACTTTCAGTGTCTCTATTCTTTTTGAAAAGCTGTAACTGGTATATAATATATTGGTTATATTAATTTCAGGTGCATAAAGTAATGATTTGACATTTTTGTTTATCCCAATGTGGTCACCTCACTGATTCTAGTAATCATCTGTCATCATGAAAACTTATTACAATATTATTGATTATATGCCCCTTCATCTTTTTCATCCATTCCCCACACCCTCCTCTTCTTGTAACTGTCTCTTTGGTCTCTGTTTCTACTAATTTTATTTTTATTTATTTTTATTTTTTTTACTTTTTAGATTCCACATATCATTGAAACCATATGGTATTTGTTGTTCTCTGCCTTACTTATTTCACTTAGCATAATACTCTCTAGATCCACCCATGCTGTCACAAATGCCATAAAAATGACACAAGACTTTATTTTTTATTGTTATGCAATATTGCACCATAAGAGGACTGTGTGGAAAGTATCCAGTCATAAAATATGAAAAATAAAGGCATTTATGGCTGGATTATTTCCAAATATTATATATATATATATATAAAACGTCTGGCCCATATATTAGTTAAAAAAAAACCAGTATAAGATATTTCTCAAAAGATTAAAGCAAACAAAATGCTTTACTATTGTAAAGCAACATGATAGATCTATGATAGCAAGGTTATTCAATGTATTAAATGAAAATATTAACACACTGTAAATAGTTTGATTTAAATTACAAGTGAAACAAATTCTTCATAGGAAAAAGCTGTACTGTTCGTACAAGGGTCTTGTTTCTGTAGCATAAGTTTTTCAAATGACAGTTATATTGAAGTAAATGCATTACTCATATAAATTAAATATAGCAAATAAAATAACATTGGTTAATTGAAGTACAGGGTCTGGCAGAAGTATTGCCAAAGTTACTTGTGTTAACATCTTTTTCCCCTAACTTTTTCAGTTAGGTAATTTCACTTATTTGTAATACATTTAGATTGTTTTGTCATATTCCAATTTTATTCCTGGAACCTCAACTTTCTAAAAATACAGGGTCTGGCAGAAGATTGCTTTGTAACTAATCAAAGACTAGGTAGTGGTCTCCACTAAGTAGTGGAATTTTGCTTGAGAGAAAGCAGAACTAGAATTTTTTTTTTTAACTACTAGTTACAAATGTAGATACATCCAAATGTTTTTATTTATTTATTTTTAATTTATTTTTGACAGAGAGAGAGAGAGAGAGGGAGAAATACAGAGACAGAGAGAGAACTGAACTGGGAGAGCTCCCAGTTCAGCATATGGTTCCGCACGGGCCGGGGCCGGGATTTGATCCCCGGTCCCCAGCGCTGCAAAGTGAGTGCTTAACCCACTGAGCCATCCCGGCTTCCCCAGAACTAGAATTTTTAAAAATATTGATAAAACAAATTACTATTCCTCACTTTATAATGAATACCTTATTCTTAAAATTAAGTTACAATGGTAGAAAAACTCCATTCCTCTCAAATACACGTATGCCTTCTACATCTTACTTTAACAATAATGAATTTCAGTGAAATTATCTACATTAAATTTCCTAATGGGCTGGATTTGGTAGGTTTGAAAATAAAAACTTTAAATAACTTTTCTAGTGTCTTGAACAGAATAGTGTCAATAAATTTTGCTTTGATGATACTTACACTCTTTTTTTTTTTTTACTTTCATTCCTTGGGAAAAATCATTAATAAACTAAATCAAGGTCAATAGTTAAAACTGGCAGAGTGGCTACTGATTTTGAAATGATTATAAATTATTCAAATTGGAGATTAGACACTCCTGAATATGAACTACTAACTCTACAGTTCTGTTTTTATTCTTACCACAGAGTCATTTTTTACACATAACTTTAAATGTGGAAATACACCCTTCAAAATTATTTATAAATATTGATCTTTAAAACTCAGTGTAGATTAATATGCTGCTTTGAAATTCCATGTACTCAAATTTGAGAAATATGCTTTGTAAATTCCTATTTATAATCTTTAGTTTCTAAAAGGACCAAAAAGTAAAAAGAATAGAGACAAAAAAAAAAAAATGTTTTCCCTTTTGACAAGGGGGAAACTTGTCAAGTTTCCAATTTTGAAGTTTACTTTGGTGATAAGAAATCTGTTGTTAATGAAACCTTTGAAGATAATTCAGTACAAAAAAAAGTGATTTATGGCTTTTTAATATGATGCCAAATTTTATTATTTTTGTTGGTGTTTCATAAAAATCTGATTCCCTTGAAAAATCCCACAGGCAATAATTATGAAGGCTATATTTTTAAATCTTAAAATAAAAAGCAAAATAAACCCAGGAAAAGCTTCATTAAGTAGTTGGGCAAGACATTTCTCTTAACAATTTGAAGGTGTCCAAGATATATACAATTTGAAACATACATTTCAAATGAAATGCTTTCATGTCTCCATCCCTAAAACAGCTGGAAATCTTGTGAGGAAATTTTTTCATTTCTAATTTCTCTGCTTCATAATAATAAAAATGTTGAGATTGTAGTTTTAACTCTGTATTACTTTCATGGTATAACAAAAGTCAAACGGGGAATATAGATATGTAAATATATATCATATCAAAGTGAAGTTTAAAAATGGTCATGAAAATTGTTTTTTAATTGAACGATGGTCTTTTTGACAAATTATAACTAATGCTCCTTATATTACTGAACATTTTTTTTAAGTAAAAATCCCTTTCTCTCTGCTCAGCTAAATCTTACCCATCCTTCAATCTTAGTTTAAATGTCATTTCCTCTGCTAGAACTTCCATGGCAACAAATCTAATTTTGGTGCCACCAAATATTCTCTAATACCACCTTATCATTTACCTTCTTGGAGCTTATATAAATTTGTAAGTATAAATCTAGTTGTGTGATTGCTTTTTAAATGTCTTCACACTGAACTGTCAGCTGTCATTTGTTCACCCCTTTGTACTAGTGCTTAGTGATTTTCTCATAGTAGTCATCCAATAAATATTTGCTGAATAAATGGATGACAAAGACACTACATTTGATTATCATCTTTTCCCAATCTGATTTCCATTTTAGCTTAGAGAATGGTTTCCTCCTTTTAAATACAGTGCATTTTCAACTTTTTGGCAGCATTGGAAGTAGTATAATCTTGCATAGCTAGCAAGCTATGTGATACTTTTAACTTTGGCCATGATAGTCAATGCTTTAAAATACTGTGAGTTTAGAAGTGAAACCTCTAATCTGTAATATGAAGAAGTCCCAAATCTTTCCCAAGATTACTGCAAATTTTTAGTACATTTATTTTCTCAGGATGAACTCCAATTCCGAGCTTGTTATTGTTTTATTTGACTTTCTAAGATTGTGAATGGAGATGAAAGAAAGATTTACATAACAGAGACACAAAATCATATCAACACCTGGCACCTTTGTCATTGTTACTAACCAATGTCACACTAATAAATTTAACAATAAGAAATAAATTTTTGTAATTATATAATTTCAAATTGCAATATTGTAAATTCTAGTTCTCAGCCCTAGACATTGCACAAAATAACAAACCTATTTAGCCTATTTTGCATGTTTGAAAAGTACTTATTCAAATTTCAAGTCTACTTTCCCTCTCATAGAAAAGATTTCATTATATTGATCTTTAAACTCAAAAGGTTAAAATTACTGCTGTCTCTTCCAACTGATTTCTGGGAACATTTCAAAATTGATTCATAGGTTCAAATATTGAAATACTGAAACACTGTCAATTTTCTCTTCTGTCAACGGGAAATAAAACTCATCTGAGTGTATACTGTGTTACTAACTTTTAATAGGATGCATTTTTTACTTAGAAATTTCTTTTTTTGCCCTTTCATTACCATTCTAAATTAAATCTATTATTTTTTAATTAGGTAGTGATTCCCCTTGTGCTTGAAATAATGTAAGATAAAGAAAAATATAAGTACCTTGCTAATCTTACTGGCTGATAATCTTTTTTTTTTAAGATTCACCCTATTGTTTTTGAAAGAGAGAGTCAGAGACAGAGAGAAGGAGGAGGGCCCAGAGCAGTCTCCATAGCTGTACATTAGTTTTTGTTCCACACAGGTGGGTGGGGGCTGCGCAAGGCAGTATCTAGGATGGGGGCTTCCCTCATGGGAAGCACACCCCAGTTTAGCATATGGGTCTGCATGGGCTGGGACTGGGATTTGATCCTGTTCCCTGGGCTGCAAAGCAAGCACTTAACCCACTGAGCCATCCCAGCCAGCTTCCCCTGGCTGAGAATATTTTAACAGAAATATTACAATAAATTAATGTTGTCATTATGTGGTTATAGCAGAAAGAAAATTATATGTATTCATTTAAATAATCTATACAAAGATAGCATTTTAGGCATGGTGCAAATCTATTTTAATACTGACCGATTGAAGCTACCCACTTAAACTCCAGCTGGCCAATTCCACTGTAATAACCTTTTATTTTCAAAGAACAAATAAAAAGAATGGAATAATGGTCTCTACTTCCTGGTACATAGCAATTATTCTTCAGTACAAACAATCATAACAACTTACATTTATGGTAAAGACAGTATACATTTTATCATTCTATTTGAGTTTTCTTCTGGGACACTGAATGGTATGAGTTTATGAGAAGAAATCCTGATCCTGTTTTCTAAAATATGTTTTGTTAAAATATGATCTCATTATCTTGGGTGACAGGTATGAGGGGTTTAAAATTTGCAGTACTATAATATGAAAATTTTTTATAAAATATGTTGAGGGTAGGGAAGTATGATCACTCTCAGATCAAAACTTTCCTAGTGTGTTATCACCTAATTCTCTTGAATATTTTTTATTTTTATCAAATATCCATATATACAGATAGTTCAATGAAATTTGTTACCAAGTATAGCTACCCCTCTTCTCCTTTTTTTATTGGCCTTCTAAATTTTATTTTATTATTTATTATTTTTTAATTGATAAAATTATTGAGGTGACATTGGTTAGTAAAAATGTCATAGGTTCCAGGTGTACAGTTCTACGTGATATTGTCTATGTGTTGCATTGTGTGCTCAGCACCCACAGTCAGTTCACCTTCCATTACCGTGTATTTATTTGATGCCCCCTCCTTTGTCCCCTACCCACCTCCCCCTTCACCATTACCTGTCCTTTCTTTAGAAATTGTCATTTTTTAACTCTTTTAGTTGGTTGGTGTTCTTTTACCTTCATATGTCCAAGTAACATATTAATATTTATAGCTAATTCTTAATTTTCTGTTTTAAGCATTACCTAAATTGGCTTCACACAATGGAAGATGTGAATTTAGCTTTCTTTCTTGCTCCTGCCCCCCACACAAATACCACCCTTCTGATAGCTCCATCTTTCCAATATATTTCAATTTTTATGAGATTAATATTTAATCTTTATATTGTTTGTAATTATTGTTGTTATAAAGAGCTTCTCAAGATGGATATATAGTAAGCTAATATCTGCATAATTTTAATTTCCATGGAGTTTAGAAATGTTTTTCTTTTTAAATTGTGTGGGTTTATATATGTACATTTAATGTAATCCCAAATTTGCATTCAAGTTTCTAAAACTGTTTACAAGCTATTTAAACACTGTTGATGTTCTATCAGTTTATTAGTTTATGGTGAATCTCACCCAGTCTTGTGACGTGATCCTATTCGGTTTGGTTGCAGTGTCCTACTGGCATCTCCCTTTCCTGTCATCTGTCCTGTTTCCTAGATCCTATGTTTCTTTCTTTTTTTTTTTTCATTTCTATAGAATATGCTACAGTTACTTTCTTATAGAGAAATGCAATGGAGGTAACCTCTTGAAGAGCTTCCTTGTCCTGACTCTTTATATGTGAACTATGAATTTTAAAAAAATCTGAATGTGTGTTTTTTCTTTTGTTTTGTCAAAATGATATCTGTTGGGTTCTGAACTTTCACTGATTTGAAGCTTTCTTTCCATGTGAAGACCCAAGTCTTTTAGTTATGGAAAACTTTTCTGAATTATTTCCTTGATTAGTTCTTCCTTTCCATTTTGTCTGTTATCTCTTTCTAGAAGTCAAAATATTCAAATATTTAATGTCTTGGAGAAATCTCTATTTTTTAAAAACTTTTATTTTACAACTAGTTAAAAATTTTTGCATGTCTTTTTTAAAAGTTTTATTAAGTAATACTTAACATACAATATAATAGTTTCAGGTGGACAACATAGTGATTTCACATTTATATACCCTTATCTACTCTATAATGTGGTTTTGCATGTTTTCTTAATTGGTGCCTCACTTTCATATTTGAACCCTTCTATTGATTTTTTTTTAATTTTTGCTATTATGATTTTAAATTGCAACAGCTCCTTTTTATTTTCTCAACTTTTATAGGATCCTGATATTGTTCATGGTTATAATTGTCTCTCTTATCAACCTACTAAGTATAATTTTATGTGGATGTATAGTTTCCTTCTCCTTTATATTCTCTGTTCCCTACAAGTTATTATTTCTCTGTTTGTTTATCTTTTTCTCTTTTAGACATTATCTTTCTAGGTCTAGAAATTCGAAATTGCTGTCCTACTGGTATGTAATATTGGAGAAATGACATTTCATCACTTTTGCTGTATCATATCCATTATAAACAAGTCATAAGGTCCAGTGTATACTCAAGATGAGTCCATTACATAACGGAGTAAATACTAAGGGTTGGTCATTACTGAGAACCGTTTTATAAGTTGTCTATCATAGTCTGACCTCTAGATACCAATGATTCATATAATTTCTTCATGAAAAATACATTTATCCCTTCCAAGGTCTCTAAAGTTCTGATTAAATTACAGCATGAGTTCAAAGGCTAGAATCTTATCATCTAAATCAGCTCTTCATGTG
>PVKE010046412.1:0-12275 GCA_004027555.1 Craseonycteris thonglongyai | reverse complement strand
AGAGAGACAGAGACAGAGACAGAGACAGAGACAGAGACAGAGTGAAGGGGGAGGGCCCAGAGCAGTCTCCATAGTTGCACATCACTGGTTTTTGCACACAGTTTGATTCCATAAGTGGGCGAATGGACGCACAGGGTAGGAACTGGGCCGGGGTCTTCACCCAGGTGAGAACTGAACTGGGGGCACCCCTCAGCTTAGCATATGGGTCCACATGGGCTGGAGCCGGGATTCAATCCTTGGTCCCCGGGGCTGCAAAGTGAGCACTTAACCCACTGAGCCATCCCGGCTTCCCCTCAGGGGATGTTATCTTACCAGACAGTTTTGTTTACAAAAAATTTTTAAGTAAGACGAAACCAAATAAACATGTGCCAATTATTCAATATCAATTTTTTTGCAAGACTTTTTGAAATACAGTAGAAAACAACATCTATACAATCAGAAAGGTACATTGTCCAAGCTGAATTGTCATTCTGATATATTTAATTTGATTTGGAGCATAAAGGTGACACTTATTAAGCAAAATTTTTCATACATTTGTGTCTCTGAGCATTTAAATAAGATAACTTCAGGGAAAAATTTTGCATAAGACATTATTTTAGGGATGCTGGGATAGCTTAGTGGTTGAGTGCTTGCCTTGCAATTGTAAGGTCTTGGGTTTGATTCCCAGCCCTGGCCTTTGCAAACCCATATGCTGAACTGCAGCACAACTGTCAACTTCCAGGTTGGCTCAATGGTGAAAGTTCCTGTCTCCCCTGTGTGAGGCCCCCAGTTCAGTTCCTGCCTGAAGAGTCCCCACATCCACCTATGTGGCATGAAACGATTTCACAAGTAATGTACAATTTTGGAGACCGCACTGGGCCCTCTCCTCTTTCTCTTCCTCTTTTTTCTCTCACTTCTCTAAAACAATAAAATAAAAACAAAAATCTTTAAAATAACACATTATTTCAAATCTCTTGTCTATCATACTAAAAGGCATATAAATTTTATCTCAAGGCCCCAATAAACATACAACAGACTGTTCTTCAAAGACATTCTCCAAGCAAGTTTTTAAAAGATGACTTATTGCTGCTTGTTTGGTCCCAGACTGGAATTGAACTTGAAAATTATGTCACCTTAAAACTAATGTTTTTAATTTTAAGAGATCATGAATAAAGTATCTCAATTTGTAAGAGAAACACAGAATTGTATCAATGCTAGACTTTTAATACAAATATTATGCATCTACATATATTTGGGGGTGCATTATTATGGTATGAATCTATAATCGATTCATGTTTTCAGTAAAAAATTAAAATATTTTAATAAGAAAAGAGATATCAAAAATCTTATATAACTTCAATGTCTGTTGTTTACTTTAAAATGTATGTGAGAGACAGCATAGCACAGAAATTATGAATGTATGTTTTAGAGTCAGACTAATTTGATTTTGGAATTTTATTTTGCCCATTTCTAGCTGTGAGCATTTGAAGAAATTTCCTAGTATTTCTCCGCCTGTGTATTTATTAAATAAAGATATCAAACTATCTAGCCATAACACTGTAATGAGGAAATAATAAGATAATGCAAAGTGCTTCTAAGCAAAGTAGTTCTTTTTTTTTTTCAGATGAAACAAATAAAAAGCTTTTTGAAATAATTTATATTTATCAATTATTTTGATTCTTGGATTTTACTGAGTAGGCAAAATAACTGAATTATAGGAGATTTTTATTTGCTTGCTTGTTTTTAATAAATATATGATAATAGAGAGGTTGAGAATATTTCCCAGTATCGGATGGATGGAACTTGAATATGAAATTGATCATTTACCAAATCTTTATATAGTACTTAAATTCCCTATGCCACAGTTTTCTTATTTATAAAATGTCTAATGTTTAACTATAGTTGTTGTAGACATTGAAAAACATGTCAAATGTATTATGGAAAACTACTCAACAATATTATGTGGTCTATAAATATAAATTACTCATACCATGCCTGTATTATAGCATCATGATTAGCAAGGAATACTACATGAATGGCCACAAACAGAGACCTCAAAAACTAGAAACAGAACTACAGTAGTTTGATATAAGTTGTTCTTACAGGGGAAGCCGGGATGGCTCAGTGGGTTGAGCTCTCACTTTGCAGCACCGGGGACCCAGGATCAAATCCCGGCCCCAGGCCATGCGGACCCATGTGTCAGTTCTCTCTCTGTCTCTGTATCTCTCTCTCTGTCAAAAACAAAAAAAATAAAAATAAATAAAAAAAGTTGTTCTTACAGACACAAGCTTTAAAATACCACAATATTTAAGTTCAAAATGAAAAACAATACACAATTTAAAAGTATAACAGTGTGCAAAACATCTCTAAAAATTTGTCTTTCAAACTGTTATTGATTTAAATTAAGAAATTCATTGATTTATTTTATAGCCTAACAGGTACTACTGAAGAAGACATAAGATAAGAAGAAAGATAAGAAGAAATGATTCAAAATGAAGCACTGAGACAAAAAAAGATGGAAAATGCATTAAAAAACAACAACATGAGACATAGGGTGTGTTCAGAAAAAATTTATACTATATGGTTATTGTCCTACAAAAAGAGGAAAGAGAAAATAGAGGCAAACCAATGTTTGAAAAGACAACAGTAAAATTGCCCAAATATTATGAAAGATATCAATTTATAGATTTAAGAAGACAAACCAAATCTAAGCAGTTGAAAATAAAAATAAAGCAGAAGAAATAAATCCACCTAATTACGTGATAAAACAAAAAAAGGAAGAAAATGTTACAGGAGTTTTGAAATATGACAGCTGACTGTTCTATAACAACAACAAAAATTATGAAAGACAAAAGACAACAGGATTTCAAAATCAGTGTTGAAATAAACCAATAATTTTACATCTATAATTCTCTACCTCAAATTTAATGTTAATTAAACTAGTACACACACACACACACACACACACACACACTGAACAGAGGGAATTCAGCACCAGCAGAAGTGGTTTTTAGCAGATAGGAAAAGAAGTCCAGATAGAAAGGAGAAAAAAAAAAAAGTAAAATACGATGAAATGGTAAACGTGGAAAAAAAACTTAAATGTCAAATATAAATTTGGGACATTATAAATGTATTAAGAGGATAAGCAATTGCATAACTTGGGAAAAGGACTTAAGTATCAAAATGTACTTGACTCTTTAAAATTGTCTTATTATAATATAACAACATCAACTAAACTACAAATTATAGAAGTAAAACTTGGAAAAAATTCACAGAGTGAGCTGACCCATAAAAAGACTGACCTAATCAAAAATTAGAACATTATCAGAAATTATTAGAGAACTGTAAATTCTATAACGTAGGATAGTTATCTCTAGTGGAATTTGTATTAAATAATAATAATAAACCATTACATGCAGTTTGGGTTTGCTATTTTTTAATTTTATGTAAATTGAATAATGTTATATTTTACGGCACTCAACATTAATTTTGTGAGAATTATTTATGTTGTTGTAGGTAATCATAGCTCATTAATTTCCATTACTGATAATATTCCTTTGACTGAACATGCCACAAATGATTTATTTCAGTGTTGATGGACATTTGCCTTTTTTCAGTCTTTGTCTATTAGGTATTATAATGATAGGGTCAGAATTTTGAGACATCTCATGTTGAATCATTATATTTTAAGGAAAGAAATGTACGAGGGATGTCTAGAAATTATTCATCCATATGAAAAATACAAGAATTTATGACTAGGTATTTTCTGGACAACCCTCGTATACAAAAATGTTGACCTTATTTTAATAAATATTAATGTAAAAATATAGATGTACTTTTATAACTCCACATTTCATACTAAGAAAATTATGAAAAACTCAGTAGAATCTTTCTCATGTCAAACACATGAATTTCTGTGCTTGATCAGAAAATTCTGAGGTCATGTTAAACTGTTAAACCCTTCTGATTGCCTAATTTAATCAAATGGGAACAGAGGATTTGAAAGATCAGTCATGCCCACTTCAGTTGACTCACTATATTCATCGTCTAAAAGGTGTATGCAGGTGCAGAGCAGGAGCTTAGAGTTTATTGAAGGAATATGCTGTCTTGAGATAGGAAAGAAAGAACAAAGTGTCAACTATTTTCACCATGAAACTTAGCCAAGAACCACAAGGAAAGGCAGGATGGTTCAGCGAGTTAAGAATTCGTCTTTTAGCCCCGCGATCCGAGGACTGAATCCTGGCCTAGGCTCACGTTGACCGATATGCTGAACTGGGATGTGGCTCCCAATTTGGTTCTTACCCGGGAGAGCTTCCCATCTAGGAGGCCCTCAGTTTGGAGCCCAGCTCATGGGGGCATGCCTCCCATGTGAAAGGCCCCCACTTGGTTCTTGTCCTGCACAGACCCCTGCCCACCTGTGTGGAATGAAACAGTGTTGAAAACTAATGATGTACAACTATGGAGACTGCTCTGGGCCTTTCTTCTTATCTCTGTCACTCTCTGTTCCTGTCTCTGCCCCTGTCTCTGTCTCTCTCTGTCAAAAACAAAACAAAACAACAACAAAAACAATAAAATAAATCTTTATCTTTAAGAAAAAAATTACAAGGTCTCAAGGTCCATCCATATTGTCTCAAAAGACAGTATTTCTTAGTTGTTTCTATGACTTGGTAAGTGAAATAAGTCAGAGTAAAAAAATCAATAACTGTATAACTTTACTTATATGTGGAATATAAAACTAAAAGTAACAAAGAAGCAAAAACTCATGAACACTGTCAATAGTTTAGTGGTTAAGAAGGAAGGGATTTGGGGAAGTAGGAAAGGAGCATCACATATATGCTCATGTAAGAACTGACTCTGGGTAGTGAACACAATGTAATATAAAAGCAATATAATGTAGAATAGTACACCTGAAAAACTGTCATTTTTTTCAAGCAATATCACCTCCAAAAAATCTTATAATTAATTAAACATAATAAATAAATAAATAAAGTTTTAAAAATTATAATGGCTTTGAACAAAACATTGTATTTATTGTTTGTTCTTTATCGTGCAGGTTAGGTGAGTGAATCTGCTATAAATTCCTGCTAATAGAGGCTCCAATCTTATCATTCTCAGTGAAGGCTGGCAAGGTTTGCCAGAGCAAGAGAAAAAAGCTTGAAGAATAACATATCAACTCTTAAATGCTTCCACCTTAAAGTGATGTGTTCTTATATTATACAATTATACTTAATTTCAGTAGGGTAAAAACATTAAATCCTCCCAAAACTCCAGAAGGAAAAAAGAACTACAAGCATTAATGAGCTGCAGTAATGTCTGTCTGACAAAGAAACTACCATTACCATATGTTCTTGAGACATATTTTATTTTGGAACCTCTAGTACATACTGGTATAGGACAATTAATTTTTTTTTTATTGTTTTCGACAGAGAGAGAAAGAGAGAGAGAGAGAGAGAGAGAGAGAGAGAGAGAGAGAGAGAGAGAGAGAGAGAGAGAGAGAGAGAGATACAGAGACAGAGAGAGAACCGAACTGGGGAAACTCACAAGTTCAGCATATGGGTCCGCATGGGCCAGGGCCAGGATTCGATCCTTGGTCCCCGGCGCTGCAAAGTGAGCGCTTAACCCACTGAGCCATCCCGGCTTCCTCAGGACAATTAATTCTAATGCCAATGTCTCTGAAAAATATTATGTAATATATGGGTATTATGGGATGTACATGAACACACACACACACACACTCACATACATATAAATTCCAATACATTAACAGAGTTTTGTTGGAAAGAGTTCTAAGAACTAAATTAGAATTGTATCTCTCATCTGCTGATTGCCTTGAAGTTATCATTTAACCTCTTAAAGTCATAGTCCTTTCTTGGAATTGGAAAAAAGGATAACTAACAAGGTAAATATTTTAGTATGTGAAATCTGTATTTGAATCCTAACTTTGCTAGTTAATGTCTCAATGGCTGTTGAAGACTTCCATCAACAATTTCCCCACCTGTAAAATGAGGATACAGTACACATTGAATGATTGCTATGTCAAGTAAAATGTTATGTGTATTTCACAAAGTATTCTGAACACATTAATTATTACCAAATATTAAGAGTTATGCTTACTTCACAAGGATATCTGAGGCTGAAATATGTTGATATAGGTAATATTACCAGGGCAGCATTGGCATGTAATAAGCACTCAATTTTCGGTTATCAGATATTCTAATTGTACTTTCACAATTAACTCTTAAGTGGCTTATTAATATCAGATTGATTCAGCAATAAAGTACCTGTGGGACTGGGCAATTGATCCATATCAAACAGGCAAAAAATATAAATTATATAACATATATTTTTTTAAAGATTTATTTTTATTGTTTTTGACAGAGAGAGAGACAGAGATACAGAGACAGAGAGAGAGAGAATGGGGAGGGCCCAGAACAGTCTCCACAGTAGCACATCATTGGTTTTTCCACATAGTTTCATTCCACAGGTAGGAGCGGGGCTGCACAGGGCAGGAACTGGGCCAGGGTCTCACCCCAGTGAGAACTGAACTAGGGACACTCCCCAGTTCAGCATATGGGTCCACACAGGCCGGGGCCGGGATTCGATCCTTGGTCCCCAGGGCTGCAAAGTGAGCGTTTAACCCACTGAGCCATTCCGGCTTCCTAAATAACATATTTTATACCCACTTTGTTTTCTAAATGATGAGAAAGCACTAAGATAACTAATATTCAGGGTGAGATCTCTTAATATATTAACATAGCTCAGCCTTAATAAAAATAGAAGAAACAAAATATAAAGAATATTGTAGAGATCACCTTGAATCATTTCACATTATGGTAAGCACTGATAGATTTCTTGATTCATGATTTTCAAGATATTTATTTTTCTGTGCATAATACCTTTAAAGAAAAGTATTACTACATTATACATGCTATTATAATTTTTTAAACATTAAAACATTTTCTGGAAGTATTTATGCATCAATAAATATAACTCTCTTCCATTATGCTGGAAATTATTTTTTTTAATTTAGAAATATTATTATGTTCTCTGAAAAATTTGGAGATTCAGGAATATATACTATCTATTTATGATAGTTTGTCTTAATCTCTTTTCTTCTCCCAAATATACTGGTTATTCTTTAGTTTTTAATTTACCATATGAACCAGAGGACTCAACCAACCAGACATAGGCTGCCTTATTTATTTTTGTTGCATACAGACATAAAGAAGAATTATAATTATTGACGATTGAAGGGGGGAGGTGGGTGGGAGAGATGGGTGGGGGGGGAGTAGGGAGGGGGAATCAAACAGTAATTGAAGTGAGCTGATTCTGGGTGGTGAGCACATAATGTGGTGTATAGACATTGTAACATAGAATTGTACACCTGGAAACAATGTAATTAATATTAATTAATGTCACTCCAGTAAATTTAACAACAACAAAATAATAATAATAATAATAATTATTGAAGATTGTGTATCAACTCTCTCAGTGTTTCTAAGTTCAATGTATAAACATTGAACTCTTCTAAGCACAAATGTAACTTATAGCTACATATAACAAAATATAATATTTTCTGTATGTTTTACTCTCCAGCTTCCCAAATTGCTTGAGTCTTTTAAGGGGATTATTTTTGTAGCTGCTCTGTCAAAAGTGTCTGTCTTTTCAGCACACACGTTCAGTTTAATCTTACAGCCTCTTTGTTATAGCTACATAGCAATTAATGAATTACTTGAAAGGAAATGCTGAATCAGTCACAACACCATGAGGTTCCTTGACTTCTAGATCTTGGTCTCTCAAGTCCTAGCAACCTTGGTAATTGATTCTCTAATGTCTCCAACTAGGTATTATGCAATCCATTTTTTCTCCTATATTTTCTAGTTCTTCTTAGTGTGAGGTCAGTTCAGCTACAACTGAATCCACTTTTATGGAAAGGATAATTATTATTTTTAGGCACAGTTTTATTAATTCTCACAACAGCTCTTTCAACCATATGTTATTATTTATAATTTGTTATGAAACAATTTAAGGTTTTCTGTTTGACTTATTACTTGCCCAGTTTTAAGTAATCAGCTGGTATAGTTGGGAGTCTTACTGTGTTCTGAGTTCAAAGCACACACTCATTTCATATCATGTCTCAGGCACTGGCTTGGATGCTTAATGAGCATAAAGAAACTAACATCTTTTCCATAATGCACAATAATTCTTTGAATTAAAAGTTATACATGGATTATTCCAGCATCCATGTCAAATATATTACTCAGAGCTACTAAGAAGTAAAACAATAAGAATTTATTGAAAATAAATTATATTAGTGTGTGTCTCAGTATGTTTTGGCTTTTTAACAAAAATACCAAAGACTGAGTGACTGATAAAGAGCAGAAATTTATTTCTCACAATTTACGCATCTGGGAACTCCAAGATCAAGGCGCTGCAGGTTCAGTGTTAGGTGAGAGCCTCCTTTCTATTTCATAGGATCACACGCAAGCATGAACAGAGGAGCGCTGTCTTCCAGATTGAAAACATCTTGTTATACCCTCTCATGGTAGAAGAGGGTGAGGGAGCTCTCTAGAGGATTTTTAATAAGGACACTTAATCCATTTATGAGGGTTTCACCCATTTGATCTAATCACCTTGCAAAGGCCCCACCTCCAAATACCATCATACTGAGCTTTATTAGGGTTTCAACATATCGAGTTTGGATAGATACAAACGTTCTATCTATAGTGGTGTGTTGTAACAACGTTTCAAAAATAAGTAAACTGAATTCAAAAAGGGCCTGATATCAAACAGAAAACAAAAGTGCACAGATAATAAAAAAGAACAGACAATACATTTTAATTCCAACTGATGTCCCTAAGATAAAACCAAATGCAAATTTCTAGTTCTTTCATAAATTTGATCTCTGAAAAATAATATGTAGACAAGCCAAATTAATTCGTATAATGACCAAGAAATACTTAGACATATATTGTAAAAAGATATGTTAAAATAAGTCAATTTCCAAGTTATTGACAAATTACTCAAAAAGGATAGATTTTAAAACCTAATTTACCCACCTGCGGTATTTTCCCAGAGAATGCTATTGACCAGATTAATACAAGTTGAAAGCTGAGTGGAGTCACAGAGGAGATAAATGAAAGGAGTTTTGGGTTTTACATAAATTTATGATTCTGACTACACCTGCTAGAAAACGGAAAATTTAACTGTCTACCTAATTAATATCGGTATGATTGTAAATCAACATTTTCTTTTGTTATTGTTAATGAACACATAAGTAGAGAAAGCCATGAAAAAGACAAAGGCTTATATTTCTAGTGTTCATGGGTCTGTGATTATTTGCTCAAGGTAACAAGTCCTTAGCTTTGGCAGTTGCTTACCCAGAGAGACAAATAGAAATTGGAAACAAGAAGCATCTTTAACTTTCTGGAAGGACGATAATTATAATTGAAAAATACATAGAAATAAGAAAGAAAGTTAGCATATCAGAAATCTCAAAGAGAAAGAAGTATCAGATGAGGAAAAGGAATGCAGAGTAAAATAGAATCATAATGAGATAAAGGAATGAAGTAGTAAACCTAGGGTTTGTGCCCACAATACTTCCCTTGATCATGCTATTGAAAAGAAAGCAAACGTTTTGCATTCTGGAATTAAGAACAGTAGAATTAAATTAAAATGACAAATGATTTATTTGAGGAGGTATCTCTACATGTATAGGTGGGATCTAAATATCTCAGTCCTGGACTCAGTACAGGACTGAGATATTTTGGGTTGCAGGAAGGAATTTGGAGAGGAATATCATTCACTGTAATGAATAAAAACTAGTTCTGATGGTCACAACAGAGAAGGAAAGGGAATATAGTCATATTTCAGAAACATCCTTAGTTAATTGTGGTCGTAAGAGTTATCTGGGGAAAATCACAGAAGTTGGTGATCTCATCAAGAAGTATACCTTACAAGAGGATTATTCACAACAGATGTCTACATTTAGGCTTAGAGAGAAGACTGCAAATGTAAGTCTCACTTTCTGACAACCAGAGGAGTCGATTCAAAATGTAAATGGTAAATATTAATGATAACAGGAAACATCGTTGTAAAGAGAAACAAGCTTTCAGGTATAGGAATCAGACAAAAACTAAGAAAAATCCTGTTTTTTTCTTCTCAACTTTTGGACATCTCTTAATGTTTCTTTCTTCTCAGTTTATCTGTCACACTTGCTGATACTCAAAAGTCTAAGGAAATACTTATGAATGTGTAAAATTTAGCCGTAGTAACCTATTATTATACTGTCATTGAAATACAGACCTGAAGGAACTAGCTTACTGAGGATTTCCCTAAACCCTGTTACCACTTGCTCTTACATAGACCAGCATTTTTTGCTAACTCCTGGCAAGACTGAGGAAAAATGCTTATTGAAAGACATTCTTCACTCCCCATGGATGCCACGTGACTGAGTACGAGTCTTAATAATGAATCACTTTCTCTCCACTGCAATTCAAAGACCCAGCAGGCATGCAACTCAGAATGATTTGGGGCATATGAAGTAGATTAATTACTATTGATCTGTTAAGAATACCAAGCATCATCAGACCCCAGGAGGACTGTCAAAATTATAGTTGGTGACAAATTTGAGGGAAACTTTGTTTTTAAAAGTATGGAAAATGTTTGGGACATTAAAGGGGTGTCTGTATAGGTCGTTTTATGTATATGAAAAGAGGCAAAGCATTAGGACAAGCTGTGTTTATGCATACATGTGAACATCTGCATGTTCACTAAGGATGACAAAGTGAAATATGTCATGTGACAGTTTAGTTTGCAACAGCAAATCTAAAAGCTATTAAGTATTTAAAAGATGATGAAAGTGAAACATTCAAGTAGTAAATTGAACATTATTTTTTTAATGTATAAAAACACCAAAAAGTGCATATCAAACACAGCAAATAACAGTAAAAAAAAACAAAAGAGAAGAAAAAAATAAAAAAAGAAAGAAAGAAAAAGAAAATATTTACAACTCATCAAAACAATGTTGTTGGAATTCAATTTCTAAGGATAAAAGAGATTTGTGGTAAAGTTAAGATAATAGTGTGCTCATAAATAAGTTACTGAAAAAAATTAATAATAGGAATTGTCAATTTTACTCTCAGTTGTCTATTCAAAGTTGGTGCAGATGCTAATTGAAAATCAAATGCAGCTACTTCATGCTGTCATATTTAGAATATGTAGAAATGCTCATTTTCTTCACTGGAAACAACTTAATTACAAATGTAGTTAGATCCTCTGAACCTCTACAACTCAGAGGACCTATAAGTGCTTATATTTAACAATAAAATGCTGTGTGCACATCCAATTTTGTGATTTGATGGATCATACAACACCATTTCATAGTAGGTAAAGTTGCATAGTCATTTGACTACGTGTGTCAAGGAGGCAGATGCTCAGTCTTAGAAATTACTTTTGAACTGGAGAATAACTATCAGCAGATGAGGGCCATTACTGTTTTGTTGTTGTTGTTTGTTTGTTTGTTTGTTTTTTTAACTAAAAACAAACTTTTTAGTGAAAAAGTTTTTAAAAGCTTTTTTGGAGGCTGTGTCAAGCTTCCTTATCCATCATTGACACTTCTAGGTCATGAGACCCCAAAATCATATTTCCTTGTCCTACATCCTGGAACTGCTGGAGAGTTCTTTTTGGTTCAGGCCCCATTTAAAGTGTTAGCCTAATAGATTTCCGCCAATCAGTCAGAGCAACCTACCAAAATTGTTTGTTTGTTTGTTTGTTTTGTTTGTTTGTTTATGATTTGCTGTTCAAGGTACAGAAAATTATCTTTCAGAGTATTCTTAAATTTCTCGATCATTGTACTTGTAGAAACCTCTTGAATTAGTCATACCATTGAACTTAGATGAGATTTTTATCTTTCCTCTGTCATATATTTTTACTAAGGTTCCCTGCAACCTACTCACAAGGTCTTATCATCATTATGAATGGACAACAGTATGATATTCTATGTGCTATTTTAAAATAATTGCAGAACTCAAAATCTACATCACTGAAGAAAGCAGGAGAGGTGAGAAAAAGTAATTAGATTTCTATTCATGGCTTCTGAAGCAAAATGATCTGAGTATTTCTTTTAAAAAGAGTAGAAATGAAACCATGATGCTAGGTCAACCAAACTGCCTTTTGATAGATGACTGGATAAAGAAGTTGTGGTACATCTACACAATGGAATACTACTCAGCGATAAGAAAAGATGAAATACAGTCATTTTTGACAACATGGATGGACCTTGAGACCATCTTATT
>PVKE010046411.1:0-12194 GCA_004027555.1 Craseonycteris thonglongyai | reverse complement strand
ATAGATGACTGGATAAAGAAGATGTGGTACATTTACACAATGGAATACTACTCAGCGATAAGAAATGATGAAATACAGTCATTTCTGGCAACATGGATGGACCTAGAGACCATCTTATTAAGCGAAATAAGTCAGAATGAAAGAACCCGGAAAAATATGACCTCACTTATAGGTGGAATATAAAACTGAAAGTTACAAAGACACAGAGACCTATGGACACACCCAATAACTTGGTGATTGCCTGAGGGAAGGGGAGGAGGGGGGAGGGAGAGAGGGAGGAGAGGGCACCAGCATTATGGACACACTCAATGGTTTGGTGTTTACCTGGAGAGGAGGGGGGAGGGGGTAGGGGGTAGTGAGAGTTGTGTGGGGAGGGGGGAGTGGGCACCAGATATATGGGGTTGGAGGGGGACGTGATTCTGGGAGCTGGGCACATAATGCGATGCATGGGTGATGTGATGTGGAGTTGTACATCGGGAAACTATCTAATTGTTACCAACCAATGTCACCCCATTAAATTTAACAATAAAATAAAAATAAATAAAACAAATAAAAAAAAATTTAAAAACGACATGATCTCTTCCTTGGACTAGATTTGCTGTCAAGCACAGTGGGGACTTACATTCTCTTCTCAAATGTGCATCTCCTGACTACACTACCTCCCCCTTAGAATTTGGCCTGTTCTTTTTTTTTTATTATTATTATTGTTAACTTTATTATGGTGACATTGGTTAGTAAAAATTACATAGATTGCAGGCGTACAATTCTTAGAACTTAGTCTATGTATTACAACATGTGTTCACCACCCAGAGTCAGCTTTCTTTCTATTACCATATATTTACCTCTCCTTCCCTCCTCTCCCATCTTCCTCCCCTCTTACCCTCAGGTAACCACAAACTATTGGCTGTGTCCATGAGGTTTTGTTTCTTTGTTGCTTTCAGTTTGATATTCCACATATGAGTGGTCATGTGGTTTTTAGCTTTTTCTGTCTGGCTTGTTTCACTTAGCATGATGATCTCAAGTTCCATCCATATTGTTGCAAATGGAAGTATTTCATCTTTTCTTATAGTGGAATAATATTCCATTGTCTATACGTATCACAGGTTTCTTATCAGTCATTTATCAAAGGGCACTTCAGTTTCCATGACTTGTTGGCCTGTTATTCTTGATCTTTCCATTTTGTAGGCAGTTTGGTACATGGACAGGTATCTGGCAAAGTTTGTGCTACAGATGCCTAATCCCCATCAGTATACCCCAAGGTTTATAGACTTAAGGAGGAAGTGATATGGCCTATTATAATACCGATTTAAGTCCACACTCTCTAATCTAGTACTATTTCAGAAATCCTACCTTTAGGGATATTTGAGAATTAACCTGTCTGTTAATAAATTTATTCTTTGAGTTCTGTTTAGAGTGCTTTTTTTGTTTATTTTTTTTATTATTTGCAACTTGGATGAGTAGAGGGCTGAAGATAGGCTCTTGTTTTTTCTCTGACTGAAATGCTGTCTCTAGACATTTTATTGGTTTACTCCTTTTTTAAAATCTCCTTCTCTTCTCAAATGTTCCTTTTTCAGATTATCTTCATTTGAGAATCCTCTCTAACTTTATAATTTTCTCTCTTGTTCCCTTCTATTATTCTAATTTTTCTCAGACTATTTTTAACTACTTGATAAAATATTTTACATTAATTTTCCTGTTTTCCTTTTACATTTTAAATTCCTGGAATTCAGGATCTAGTATTCACAGCTCTATTCACAGTGCCTGGACAAAGCACAGAACATAGAAAATTCCTTACATATTTTTGTCAGCTGAATGTTGAAAAGATTAATCTTTTGATATGTTTGCTTGATACATCATTAATATTCATTTAATATGTTGAATTGAAATGCAAAGTTCTAAAGCTCTCATCCTTTTCAGAAACTCAGCAACTAGAGAAGCATTTTAAAAAGTCTCCTCACACTTCACCAGCATCAAGCTACCAATAGCTTATCCCATCACAATTTTACATGTTGTCTTTTCTCAGGCTTTCTAATTCATATTCTGAAACTTTACTTCTGGCTCTGACATTCTCTTTGATGGTTTAATTTGATCCCCTTCTCTTCTTTGGTCATCTTGCCTGAGTCATCACCCACTTGACTTCCATCTCTGTTTACTCCTGTGATTTTGGTATCACCCATAGTAGTTACAGTCAATCATACTCATCTTCTGATCCAGCTCTTTCCTATCCCTTCCCCTGGTCTGCTTTTTCAAGCAGATTAGGCACATATTTTCATGTTGTAATTACTTACAAAACTACAAAATTTGAATGTCTGTCTCCCCAATACTGCCCCAGGGGAGTCGTGATCAATAAGAAAAGCACAATTTTTTTCAATTTCTCTGAGATTAATTTCTAGGCATTAAACGTGGGTCACTTTTGAAACTGGAGAAAAGAAAATAAATGGGAGTCCAATTAAAAATTCATGTTGATTAATGTTGGAAAATCCAGAGTAATTTACCCGCTGTACTGCCAGTATAGCTAGCCCACCAGAGATCCACCGAGAAATCTTAAGGAAAAGAACTCAGTCCAAAAGCAGAGAGGCAATCTGATGTGCTAAGTTTATGGACAATGAAGAGGATAGTTATGAGTATGAGAATGTGAGAGAATCTGTTCTCTCCAAGGCAACACAAATAACTGAAAATCACATGTGGGTAGACCAAATAAAATATTAAATTAGCTTGTTTTCAAAGGTCATTAACTATTACAATATGGTCCTTGGCTTTTCTTCCATTCTTTCCTACTCTTTTTTTATTCTTTAGTATCATATTTTGTTCCATTCTAGTGTAAGGTAATTTAACTGTCTTTTTTTTTTTTTTTTTTTGTCACCTTGTCATTTACTGTCTAGTCATGTCATTAGTGTGTCAACTTTTAGGTCAAGTGACTTTTCAGAACATTTTTCTAGAGTGTAATTTACTCCTGTTTATTTAATTTATTTATTTATTTATTTTTCTTTTCTTTCTTTCTTTCTTTTTTTTTTTTATGACAGAGAGAGAGAGAGAAGGGGGAGGGCCCAGAACAGTCTTCATAGTTGTACGTCATTAGTTTTCCGTGTAGTTTTATTCCACAGATGGGCGCAAGTCTGCACAGGGCAGGGATCAGGCCAGGGTCCTCCTGAATGGGGGCCATGTTCCCATGAGCCAGAGGGCCTCGCACATGGGAAGCCTGCCCCAGCAAGAACTGAACTGGGGGCACACCCCAGTTCAGCATGTGGGTGCACACGGGCTGGGGTTAGGTTTCGATCCTTGGCCCCTGGGGCTGCAAAGCAAGTGCTCAACCCCCTGAGTCATCCTGGCATCCCCTAATTTACTCCTTAAGAGGAAATATATTGTGAGTTGTTAAGATCTTAATGCTTTTCCCCCTTATGAACAACTCTCCACATTTTTATCCTGTGCATTCTCTATAATAGACACGCTAAACAAATACTGCAGAGGCCTCATCAGTATCACTTCAGGCTGACATGGTGTTGTAGAATGGATTACAAATACTTTATGGTTACTATTGCTGTCTGTTTGCTCCAAGTGAAAGGCTATCTATGGTAGATGCTATTTAAGATCATTGCTGGCTGGATGTGTGTCATTTACTTATTATAATTGTTCATGGAAACATTAACTATAATTCAATAATGCACTTTAGTGTCTGAATGTTTCTATCCTTGATTAATTGGTCAATTTTGTATAGTCATGCTGTGGCATTTTTCTTATTATTTATTGCATATTTTCTTGTATAAAAGCATTATATACATGTAATGTTTTATATGTAAATGCATATATTTAATATATAATTTACATTTGAATATTTATAATATGTAATGTATTATACCAGAAAAAAATTGTGGTATTCATATAACTCATACACACATACAAACATAAACACACACATGTACATTTAATCAATTAGCTTTGAGTTTTAAACTATGTACAAAGACCTTAATTAGATCATGCTTTGGGTATGAATTGTATTGTAAATAATTACTGATGGCAATATCCCTAACTTGCAGGAGATTATATACATGTACTGCCATCAGATTATCAGATTATAGTTTTGAAAATAATTTACAGTAATATTTATACTCTATTTGAGATATTTATTCATAATTCTCAGCTTAACCTAACTGATTAAATACATCTGTGCATTTTTGTTTGTATATGTGTATGTATGTATATTACATTTTTCTTTTCAATTTTATATATTCATAGTAGAGTATATTAAATTTCTTATGTTCTTATAAGATAGTTTATGAAACATATACTATATAATATTCTTATATTAAAAAACCTTTACCATAAGGATATACTTTTTTTGAGAAGTAATGCTAAATATTTTAAAGGTTTATGTTATTCTCCTCAATTTTCACTTTTAATTTATCATCTCATTCTAAGCCTTAAATTGGAGTCCTTTTGATTGGTTTGATTTTAATCTTTGGTTTTATGAAATCATTATAGAATTTCAGAGCTGGAAGGCCTTGCTGAACATCAAAGGACTAGAGCCGCTTATCTTTGAAGCAGCCAGATACTCTCGGATTTGGCCACAGGCTCTGTTCACCCAGCCTTGGTTGTCTGGCCTAATCATGGGGAAGGTTTTAATTCCCTTTCTGCACTAATGCCCTCAAAGGTCTGTTGCTTTCTCTATATGCTGCAGTAAGAAAACAGAAAAAAAAAAATAAATAAATAAATAAGAAAGAGAAGTGGAATGCAAATTCCCAGTGTCTAAAGTGTGTTGTCAAGTACTTGTATTTTCTGTACCAACTTCCTTTTGGTTTGATAATTTTAACGGGTCATTCCTGGCCTCACCTCAGAATTCCTTTCTGGCTTGGTCTGTGGAGTACCAATATGATAGGATGGACCAAGGTGGTCTCAAATCTGCATGTCCATGGAATGCATAGTTTTCCTTTATATTATATAATATAAATCATCAAAAGGAGTAATTGCACTTTCAAAAAATGACTTTCAGGGGTTTTTACATAATATTGAAAACATGTCAGTGGTCTCTGTACATTAGTATTTGGTGTTGTGGTCTGAATATTTTTGAAGATTATTTAGGGGTGTGTGCCAAAGTCCTCCACAAACTATTTCTTGGCACCATCGCTAACAAAGAATTTGACTTATTTGTTTGAAACCAGTGGAAGTTTTGTACACAGGAAATACATGTTTAAAATTTAAAATGTTTTAAATGACCGATTTCTTACATTATCAACTAGCAAGAATGAAAGCTAAGAGTATTTGGGATTAATTAATTAATGTTATTTATTTTCCTTGGAATTAATTTTTTAAAGAAACATATTTTTCTTTTTTTCTTTTTTTTTGCCCATTAAAAAAAGATTTATTTTATTGTTCTTGATAGAGACAAAGAGAGACACAGACAGAGAGACGGGGTAGGGCCCAGAGCAGTCTCCATAGTTGCACATCATCAGTTTTCGACATGGTTTGTTCCACACAGCTGGGCAGGGGGCTGCACAGGGCAGGAACTGGACTGGGGTTCTCCTGCAAACGTATTTTTCTTAAGACTTATTTTTTTGAGAGAAGGTGTTTGTGAGAGAGAGAGAAGCGGGGAGGGCTGAAAGCAGTCTCCTTAGTTGTATGTCATTAGTTGTGACATAGTTTCACTCCACACGGGTAGATGTGGGGTGGGGCAGGAGCCAAACTGGGAGCCTCTCACATGGGAGGCGAGAACCTTTACAACACAGTTCAGCATATGAGTTTGTACAACCAGTCCCAAGATCCCAGGACCTTGAGATTGCAAGGCAAGCGCTCAACCTGCTGAGCTATCCTGGCGTCCCCTAAAGAAACATTTTGTTAATGGCACAGTCATCGTTATACCACTGATTCTCAAGCTGAGATCCAAGTGCAGGTGGGTAGACTTCAGCTTATGCATGATCACCTTAAAATTTAAGCAAAATTCACATTGATATGCTATGTAGAGTAACTATAATTCCATAGAATCACACTAGATCATCCAGGTTCATGGGACACATATAAAGCTATATATGAGAGAAACCCCCAAATTTGTGACCTTAACACAATAGAAACCTATCTCTTACTCACTTAAAATCCCAGGCTAATATGGTGACTTTGCATTCTGAAATGGTCATAGGTCCAGGATCCACTGATCTTTTGTCCCACTATTATATACTATTATTTATAGATGGTTTATAAATAGATCAGCATTTTGGTCAATGTAGAGAACCTTTCCCTTTAAAAAAACCTAAAAATTGTGCCTTGCTTTCAGTGAAGACCCCATTAAATTAATTAGAACTTAGACATAAAATCCTCCTTCTGGATTTCCATGTGTCTAGCCAGCATTGAAGCATTCTATTACTTTAGAAAAATAACAGTAGATAGTAAGGAGAATCAACAGTCTACCACAAACGTACATTGTAAAATGCTTAGAATAATACCTGGTATATAACAAGGACACATTAAATATTAATGACTTTAACCATGGATTCATTGAAAGAGTTCTAGTATATAAAGGCTGGAAAAAAGTGATAAATAGTGGAAATAGGTCAGAGGAATAGCAGAGGAGTCAAATCATATAATTTATAAATTAGTTACCCATTAGGCACCATCTTCTTTGTTTTATATGTAAATTTGTTTGAATCCTGTATTGATAAGAATTATCTAATCTATTAAGTGGGATCTGTAGTTGTTTCTCCCACAGTGCTTTGTAAGCAATAAAGGACTTGCTACTGACACAACTCTAGAGTTATAACTTTAGTTTGCGATAATTAAAAAACATTCTGTCTGGCCTTACCTACCCTGTTTCCCCGAAGATAAGACAGTGTCTTATACCCTGTTTCCCTGAAAATAAGACAGTGTCTTATATTAATTTTTGCTCCCAAAGATGCGCTAGGTCTTATTTTCGGGGGGAAGCCTTATACATATTTCAGCGAGAGGCAAAACTAAGTAGGTCTTATTTTCGGGGGATGTCTTTTGGGGAAACATGGTATTATTTTTTTTCTCTATACATGATGATAGATATTTTATATTTGGACTAAAGAAATAATTATTCTAGTGATTATCTTATGCCACTCACATTCTTCTATTTAATGTAAGAAGCAGGATTTTTAATATTTAAAATGATTTCTCAGACCAAACAAATGTATCTTTGTATATGCCAAAACAGAGGTCTAGGGTATATGTCACTGTTGCTAAACTGTCGTAAGAAATTGATATTATGTAAGCATGATTATTATTAGTGTTGATATTAATTATTCCTATATGAGCAATTTGGTAGTTAGCTGTTGAACCAAAAAGATAGAGGTCATCTTTGAAGATTCAACTTCATAGTCCTCTAAAAAAACAGAGGCAATACTTTATAGACATATCACATATTTGGCATCAAATAGCATTACTAGTAATATTTATTTTATTCAGTATAGTTAGACTTAAATATCATTTGTTTTTCCCATCACTCAGAAAAATGTGTTATAGTGAACATGAAAATTATTAATTTGATATTTGTTAGAGATATTATCAAGAGTATTTAAGCATTAGATTGAGAATTAGAGTAGTTGAGTTTTATTACTTCTTTCAGCCCCCAAAGCACATTAATTTGTTATTTTATCAATTACAATTCTAATTCTAATTCCACTGCTAACAGTGGAATCATAGATAAATCATCCAATTTCCAAGTCTGTAATGAGAAATGATTCACCTCTAAATAATCTACACTTAATCACTGGGAGTATTAATCCAAAGGAAAACAATTAAATCTAGATTAAAACACTGTGATTTCAGTTGCAAATGACAAAAACACTTTTTAATAAATTAAACAGTTTTAAATAAATTAATAAATTAGGTGGGAGACGAATTTCTTGAATGACAAAATGGAGGCATTTATTTTTTAACATATTTCATGACAAGATAAATCATGATGGCTAGGTTCAGGGGATAATATAATTGGCCAGTCTTGGGCATATGTCTGGCTTGTGCTGGCTGTCAAATCTTAGTCTATAACCAGGAAACCAGAAAGGAAGATGACAACAATAACACAAAAATTGGGTAGCCAAATGGTCTTGATTAAAGTTTACATTCCTGGTGTCATTGAGCTCCCTCCACATAAAAGAAGAATCTGAGTGGCCATTTATACATGCACAATTTGATATATTTATGATACAATAAAATACGTTAATATTTTAGGCAGTTTTTATGAATTTATATCTTTTTATAAAACTAATTAACTCACTTGTTTAGATAGAGGTATTAGTTTTCTAGGGCTGCCATAACAAAAATACCACAAACTAGGTGGCTTTAAACATCAAATCTGTTTTTCATGGTTTTAGAGGCTAGAAGTCTGAATGAAAATATTGGCAGAGTAGGTTCTTTCTGATGGCTGTGAGAGAATGGTCTGTGTCAGGGCTCTTTCCTTGGCTTGTAGTTGGCCATCTTCATATTCACAAGGAGTGCTCCCTGTATACATATATCTGTGTCCAAATTTCTCCTTTCTATAACGGCATTTATATTGAATTAATGTTCACCCAACTTAGCTCACTCAAACTTAATTGTCTAAAAATCCTATCCTCTAATAAGGACAAAGTCTAAAATATAGAGGTTTGGGATGTCAACATTTTTTTTTTTTTAGCAGCTAACCTCCTCCCCCCTTATTTTACTGAATACAGTTATACAGCACAGTATAATTTTAAATTCTAAATAATGATTTGACTGATTTACTTATATCATGAAATGATAACTACAGCAAATTTAATTAACATCCATCAACTCATACATATACAAAAAAGAAAAAAGAAAAGTTTTCCTTGTGATGAGAACTCTCAGGATTTACTTGCATAACAACTCCCCATATATACCACACAGCAATGTTAACAGTGTCATCATGTTGTTTATTACGACTCTAGTAATTATTTATCTTATAATTAGAAGTTTGTACTTTTTGACCACAATCTTCCAATTCCTTCTGGCCCCATTCTCCATGTGGGTTTCTTATTTGGCTTTATAGGTTGAATGACTTCCCAGACTACTCCCTGATGACCAAAGTAATTAGGCAAGAAGGGGAGGCTTTCATCCTTCTCCACATACTTTTGTTGTGACACTCTCTCTCCGAAGGGAGTTCAGCCCTGAAGTAAACTGGATTCACTTGCCTGGGGAAATCCTAGGGAGTACCCTTTGGACGACCTTGACTTCTTTTCTTTCAGCATTGCCAGAGGATAAGAGAGATTTTAGTAAAACTGAACCTCCAAAGACAAGCGGTTGAATATAGGCATTAGCCTACATTTTTTCATCTGAGACTCCTTGCCTCTGTGTAAATATCATGAAACCTGTATGGCCTGATCAGGTGAATGTGCCTCTCTAGGCTTCAGTGTTTTATTGTATGAATTAAAGTGGTTGAGCTAGGTGATCTCTATGGTCCATTTTAGCTTTAATATTCCTTGAACCCATTAAGGCAGGGGTCCCCCACCTCTGGGCCAAAGACCTGTACTGGTCCGTGGCTTGCTAGGAACTGGGCTGCACAGCACGAGGTGAGTGGTGGGTTAGCGAGTGAAGCTTCATCTGTATTTACAGCCTCTCCATATCACTCACATTACCGCCTGAGCTCCGCCTCCTGTCAGATCAGCAGTGGCATTAGATTCTCATAGGAGCATGAACCCTATTGTGAACTGTACACATCAGCGATCTAGGTTGTGTACTCCTTATGACAATCTAATGCCTCATGATGTGAGGTGGAGCTGAGGCGGTGATGCTAACTCTGGGGAGTGGCTACAAATACAGATTCACATGAGCAGAGAGGTTTGACTGCACAGAGACCGTAATAAATCAATTGCTTGCAGATTCCTATCAAAAACAAAGCTCAGCGCTCCCACTGATTCTGCATTATGGTGAGTTGTGTAATTATCGCACTATATATTGTAATGTAATAATAATAGAAATTGGGGAAGCCGAGATGGCTCAGTGGGTTAAATGCTCACTTTGCAACCCTGGGAACCGAGGATCAAATCCCGGCCATGCCTGTGTGGACCCATATGCTGAACTGGGGCGTGCCCCCAGTTCAGTTCTCACCAGGGTGAGACCCCGGCCCAGTTCCTGCCCCGTGCAGCCCCGCTCCCACCTGTGGAATGAAACTATGTGGAAAAACCAATGATGTGCAACTATGGAGACTGTTCTGGGCCCTCCCCCTTCTCTCTGTATCTCTCTCTCTCTCTCTCTCTCTCTCTCTCTGTCAAAAACAATGAAAATAAATAAAAAAAAAAGAAAGAAAGAAAATGCACAGTAAATGTGATGTGCTGCTACAGCAAAAAGATTTAGTTCATGAGGTAATCTATTTAGATACAGTGTATCTAGTCTTGGAAAATGCAAATATATTTTTCTAGCCCTGAATTTCAAATAGAATTTAATACACATGTTCTTAGATGTTGAACAACAAAACAGAAAATACCTAACACCTTAACCTAACAACATCTATTTCTTCCACATCACTCGTGAGACCAGCGGTATTACAGAAGAGAACACCACAGCCTAGATTTTCTCTTCTGCCTAATGTCTGGCTGAATTGGTTACTCCCTTTTTGCTTGCTAACAATGAAAGATATAATTGCATTACCTAGAAATGAATATATGAACAAAAGTCATTTTGAGTGAAAAGTGTTCAGATTTTCAGACCCTTGACTTTTACATCCACACACACCCCAACAAAAAACTTGGAGAAGTCACAACTCTGAATTTCATCTCAGCAGCAAAAGGCCTGCTTTGAATTTCACATGCTGGAAACCCATGCTGAGTAGAAGTGGAACCACTGAGAGCCATGCAGTAATGCTGAGAAGAGAACAGTGTCCAGCAGACACTTAAGTATTGACAAGGCTACCTCACCTGGGAGAAGTATTACTTCTGTGTTAAGTGGTTTTCCTATAAAGTAATGAAATCATAGGATTGCTATTTTTTATTAATAGAATTTCTAAGAAGAATTTATTGGGCTCACAGAGGAAATAAAAAGGGAAAGTAACAGGTAAAATGTTAAATTTTGGATATAATTTTATAGCCGTGATCCAGGAACTAATGTAATTTTGGTGAAGATACTTTTGTAGGTTGGTGGAAAGAACGTAAAATCTTACATATATGAGAGGCATAAAATCCTGTGTTAATGTAAATTGACATAATTTATGGTACTGGCATAAGAATATAGATGCCAGTGAGATAGAATAAAAATAAAAGCAGAGTCCAATTAACGTGGATCTATAGTACATGATAAAAGTGGCATCTGAAGTTACTAATTTAAAGATACGTAGACTTTTTTTTTAAGACTCATTTTATTGTTTGGGAGAAGGTGAAAGAGAGAGAGAGAGAGAGGGAGAGAGAGAGAGAAAGAGAGAGAAGGGGGGAGGGCCCAGAGCAGTCTCCATAGTTGTACATCACTTGTTGTGACATAGTTTCATTTCACACAGGTGGATGTGGGGCCACACGGGGCGGAAACTGAACCAGTGGCTTTATGCATGGGAGACCCTTGCTCCTGAGCCATCCTGGCAGCTACCAGTTGTGCCGCTGTTCAGCTTATGGGGTTTGCACGGGCCAGGATTAGGAATTGAATTCCGAACCTTGCAATTTTGAGGCAAGCACTCAACTGCTGAGCTATCCCAGCATCCCCAGACTTCTCAATAAATGGTGTCAGAGCAACTGCTTAATCATTTGAAAAACCTTAGAAGCTTTGATCCATTTCTCATCCTATTTTCCAAAAAACAAAATGCTCTAATTGTATCAGCAATATAATGAAATCATACAAGTATTGGAAGAATACATCATTTAAAAATGTTTTAGTCATCTTAAATATTTTAATTCAAAATACTTTCCTCCTTAACCTAGGTGCATAGAAAGGCATTCTAATTATGAATCAAAATCTAGGTTCAAAAAAAGAATGAAATATTTGACTGCACACAATTTAAAAAATAGCATCATGACAAAAAAAAAATTTAAATAGCATCATGACAAAAATTCTATCTATCCATTTATCTCAAATAAATGACACTGGCAACCTGAGAAAAAATGTTTGCAATATATAACTATATAATACTTTCTCCATACTATGTATAAAAATTAACTCTAAATGATGACAGACTTAAAATATAAGAGCTAAAAATTATCAAACATCTAAGAAAACACAGATCTTGTGTTCAGCAATGATATTTTAATAGGACATAAAAAACACCGAATGTA
>PVKE010046410.1:0-12277 GCA_004027555.1 Craseonycteris thonglongyai | reverse complement strand
GTTCAGCCCTTTAAAGAAAAAGTTTGCTGACCCCTGAAGCAGAGGAAAGAGCACACAATTCACAGCATGAGACCTGGGTTTTACACGTACTGACTTAGGTTATCATAGCCTTTGATTCTCCATAGGGAAAAGGAGCTGGTTGAACAATTCCTGAGATCCCTTCAATTCTCAGATTTTATATTACATAGAAAAGATAGTTATATTTGAAATATGTTTGTTTTGATATTAGCACCCTCACATTTGTGTAATCCCTGACAAATAATAAGTATAGAGGTGAAATCGAGTTCCAGGAACAAAGGCCAAATTCCCTGGAGAAGATACAATTTGAGCTGGCAACTGGGGAGTAAGTGGGGGTGAAGAGAAGCAGTCTGAGCCTGCAGAGGATCATGGATGCGGGGTACATACCATGCATTCATTAGCTCCATTACCTGCCTAAGAGAGCTTTGTGACTCAGACTACAAATTTCTAATCTGTGACTAACTAGCAAAGAAAGAAAAAAAATAAAACCATGGTGTATATGGATGTACATGTAACATCTGATTTGACTATAGCAGCAAGAAATCGGTCTTTTGCAAATTGATGTGATTTAGAGATACCTACAAAATAAAGAATGGTACTTCAGAAAGAGATAAATAAAATACCATGTTTTATTGGGATGATGCTGTGAAGCTGAAAAATTGTTGAGTTTGGGAAATGGAGAAATTGCATCTTTCAGAGTGCCAGCATGCGAGAGTGTACCCTGAAAGTATGCTACTTGGCTGCACTGCTATTTATATTAAGCATGCCTGATATTTTCTTTCTTCCCTTCCCTGCTGTGCTGACTTGGAAAGGTAGCTGGGAAAGGACTCACCAGCAAACTGGGTGATACGGCTCTTGGAGTGAAACATGTCCCATCCTATCCATATTATGGTTCCAAACATGTGACTCAATATTCTCTTCCATGGAGGGAAACTCAATCCATTTTAATATTGTGTAACAATGTTGAATGATTGAAATGCTAACACAGATCCTTTCCAACCAATATTTTATATGAAGAACATCTGCTTGGAAGTTTTTTGCTCCAAGCATTGAAGGGAGCAAATGCTGCATTTTCAGAGAACAAAAGTTTCTCTTTTGGAGGAGGTGAATAAATATGGATATTATTAATGAGTCCAATGTGCATTTCCTCTTCCTGCATGTATGACTCAGAATAGAATTCTCTCCTTCTTTTACTAGCATTTGACATTGGTATTTGAAATAGTCAAAGTGTAATGTTCCATATCAAATCAGTGGCCAACTAAATTTCTGGTGTAAAAATTATTCGTATAAAGACTCGATTTTTAGCAAAAAGACCTCTTTTCTACTTAATTTTCCAATCCAATCCAAATTCTCTTTGCAGCTGAGTAAGACTCAATTTCTTGCTGTGAGAGAATCACACGTCAGTCAGGTTTACTCAATTTTCAAATTGTGAGTTGAAAATGACATGGCCTTTTAGAGTTTCAAAGTTTCTGCTTTGAATGGGACTTCCTCCAGTTCAATGGGTTATTTCAAGAAGGGAGAAAAATAGATGACAAAAGGAAAAAAACGTTTTCAATAGCACTAAACAGGCTATATGAGGGCTGTGTGGAAAAAATCCATCCACTGTTAATGTAATGAGAACAGTTGCCTGGCTGGATACTTTGTGGACAGCCTCGTAGACCATTTCCTTAGTGATTGGTAACTTGTGGTGCACAAACAGATGTCATGAAGAGAATGAAAGGTGAGAGGAAATATAATTTAAATCTGTGTCCCATGGAGTGGACTGGATGAAAAAGGCTTTACCAAGTCCCAGTCCCTTGCACAGTCCTTCTGAGAGTAACACATCATTTAGCCTGACCTCTGGTCGCTCCAACACGGCAGTCTTCAGTGAGCCGCTTTCCCACTGTGCCTGCCAGAGACCCACAAACTGGACGCAGAAAATACAAGAGCAAAGTCCATACCTTTGAAATTTCAATGTGGAAAGTTTAGGACCACAGAAAGAAGTTCCACTTCACAGAGTGAAGAACTTCACTCAAAGAGGTAGAACTGGGAAAAAAAATACTTATAAATTTTTCTTTTATGCCTGACTCAGGGCACTTCACTGAGCTGGGGGCAAATTTTAAAGCAATTGAGCCTGCCTGGGCAACTTCAATGGTTGGATCATCAATATTGTGGCTGGAAACCAAGAAATGCTTTCACATTCTTGCTACCATAACACCACCTAAGGGGGGCTGATCGAATTGATTCAGGAATTGTGTTAGTTCATGTGTCTATTATACAAAATCTTTGACTACAAGAGTATTTAAAACTAGTTGAGAGGAAAACAGAGATTTTTGTCCAGCTTGAAAACATGAATCCTGAGTCAGTCACACAAAGACAGAGACAGTAGATATTGTTCACAGAAAATGAGAGAGCGGAGTTGAGAGAGCTTTGGTGGTTGTGGCAGGGGGCTGGTGGTGGTGATACCAGTAGTGATGGCAGTGACTGCCTAGTGGCACAGATAGCATTGTAGACAGAAGCATCCTCTCCAACATGATCTTGATGGACTTGAACTCAAGACTGCTGACCTTCCTTTATCTTTGCTGATTTCTTCAAGCTTAGTTTTTCAGCCTCTCATAATTCTCTGAGCTATCTAAGACCTGTTCACAATTTTTCTTTCCTCTTAGTTTATCCAGAGTCATTTCTGCACTTTGCTGTCAAGAACGCTGACTGGAATGAGATTGATTAGTGTTAAGGAATAAAAAGTTGGTTATTTGTGACATTCAATGGCAAGGCATATTCTCAGAAGGACTGATTATCACTGTGGTCACCTAATATAGGATCTTTGGATGACTAAGTGACTGCTACAATGGATAAATATTTGAAGAACCTGAAAAAATGATTTAAAATAATGTGTTTGGGGAAGGATGGCTGCTTCTAACAACAGGTTGTTCCTCAAAGAGAATAACAAACTCAAGTCCCCAAATCCTTGTTTCAAGGACACATTAAACAAAGACTTCATGACAGCTGGGTTAAGAAACAAACAAACAAAACAAAAACACCTTCTAAATTCCTGCAGCTGTAGATCTGAAATAGCCAACAACTAAAGAAATGAGTTCTTTTCTGCTGAATGTCATTTGAATTAATAGTCTCACTAGGTTTCTTATATGGAAGTTGAGGCATTGCTCAATACAGATTGGCAGACCCAAAACTAGGAGGTGAATTTATGGGAGAAGTTAGAGTATTCTGAGGATATGCAAACTCCAAACTCAGGCTTAATGTCCTCTGACAGACAAGGAGGTCCCTTACCGATGTATCAAGAGGCTGTTTATCCTTTTATTATTTATCCTATAATTCCTTCTGCAGCTATCAAAGTTTCTAGAACTATAGAGTCAGATCCCAGCATGCCCTAAGGTATGAATTTCAATGTCAGAACTGTGAAGAGAATGATCACAGAGCAGAAAAATGACAGGAATTTGCTACTTTGTAAGAGAAAATTGAAGAAAATATGTGCAAATGTATTCTAAATAAGGTTGACCTAGGAAGGTGCCCTACAATATTAGATCAATTTGAATTTACCGACGTGAATAAACTCATTAGAGATTCTGAATTCAATTTGTTCCTTCAAAACCCAGTCATAGTTCTAATTTTTTTGTTCTTTTTAGTTGATTGAAATGTAGACTCAATATTCACCTACGCCTAGTGAGGTTTAGATGTAAGAAATGACTTGATATAATATAAAGGACTTGAGGGCATAGAAATTTTGCTGTGAGTTTGTCATGTAGCTTCCAACTAACTCCCTAATGGCACCACAAGCACAAGAGATCTTACTCTGGCCTTCCACAAAGAGACCTGCAACCATTTTCTCAGGATAAATAGACTTGCTGCCTGGGTATGATCATTATTATTTTTAATTTTTTTTAGTAAACTTATTGGGTGACATTGGTTAGTAAAATTATGTAGGCTTCAATTGTATAATGTTATAATACATCATCTACAAAATGTGTTGCATTGTGTGCTCACCACCCAGAGCCAGTAGTCCTTCCATTACCATATATTTGACCCCTTTGACCCTCTTCTGACACTCCTCTCCCACTTACCCTCTGGTAACCATTAAACAATTGTCAGTGTCAAAGAGTTTGTTTGTTTGCCTTGTTCATTTGTTTCTTTGTTATATTAAACGTGGTTCTGAGTTAGTACTAATCCTGAGGACACAAGATGTCATTGTATTCCAGAAATCAGAGTGGTATTTTAACCCAAGATTATCTCACAAGTGCCCATTGGGCTCCTAAAACTTTCCTGAAGTAATTTTTCTATTTTTTTCTCTGTGTGTACGTGTGTGTATATATGTTGGAATAGTTATCCATACATGTTGAAATAATTACTTTCAGCAACTGGAAGAATGGGCTAAATAGACATGTATGAAGTTTCTCTTATTTAGCCAAATGACAAGTCATTTGTAATAAATCAAAAAGAATAGTGTCACTATCAATGACATAAAACAATAGATGTTTGTCATATGCCAGGGATGGATGGGTCTCAAACTATGGTGATAGATTATCATAAATTGAATCAGATATTCATTCCAATTATAGTTGCTGGCCCTGATATAGTTTTCTTAGTTGACTGGCTATTGGTCTGGCAAATGTTTTATCTTTATCTCATTAAGAACATCAGAAGCACTTTTTTTCCTTCTGTTAGGGTCATCAGTACATCTTTATAGTCTTACTTTAGATTTAAATCATCTATCTGAATCTGTGCTACGCAATTTATTTTCAAAGATATTAATTATCTTACCAACTGGTTCACTACTCTGATAAATTGAGATTGATGAAAAATGAAATACAAGGATATTTTATTCACTAAGGCAATGAAAAACTCACTGGTAGGGGGTTCTGGTGTCTTTGAGGTGTTTTATAAGGACTGACCTGTAGGCCAGGGCTGCTGGTAGGGGAATTTGACTTCACCATATAAACAGGGACAATGTAATTATGTGAAAGCAGAGATGGGTGGTAAAACTTAACCATCAGAAGCAAGGTTGACATAATAGCTGAAATAAACAGGAAGACTAAACTAACAAAGTATCTTGATCTACAGCTATCTATTATGATGGTAATGACAGTGTTCCTAAGGGTGACATCAATGGGCAGCTAGCTAAGGTGTTGCTTGATTTATATAATCAGGAAAAATTATATTTGGTGAATAGAAGAACACTAACAACAGTTTCCAAATCTCAGTCAGTCCATAGACTTAAAAAAAGGACCTACATCATCCTATAGATGATAGATAGGTAAATGATGATGATAATGATGATGATGATGATGATGATGATGATGATGATGATGATAGATAGATAGATGATAGATAGATAGATGATAGATAGATAATAGATAGATGATATATACGGACGTAGATAGAGGTTTCTTCAAATTTATCCTAAAATGAATTTTTATCTCTTTGTCAAGGTAACTGTACACTGGGAAAAGAAGAATGCCTAGATGTTTCAAGGTCTGTTAGACACAAAGTGGAACTGATACCAGGGGACATGATAAGCCATTGTAACCTTATAGTTAGAGTAGAAACTTATAGGGACCAAGTGATAAATGGAGTTTTGGCCCAAATGAGACTGGATTTTCCAATCTACACACAGTTATTTCATCAGTTCCCAAGTATATAGCTACAATTAATATATTTGGCAACTATTAGAATTCTCAATTTTCTTACCTGTGTATTAAGGATCATTATATTAGGAAAGGTCAAATGGAGCTCCTATGACATGTTCAGAACCGATACTTAATTCCTAGAGGAATTGCAGAAATTTGTACCAACAGCAAGCACTTGAATGATACAGGGGTGATAGTCCTTATCATTTCCCCTTTCAGTGAGACATTCTGGCCTCTGGAGAAAAAGATGGACCTTTACAGGTGATAATGGACTCTATAAACTTAAGATGATAAATCCTAGTACAGCTCCTATGCCAGATATAGTATGTTTAGAAAACAGTTCAACACAGACTCTGGACTTTGGTATGACTGTCAATTTAGTGAATACTTTCTACTTGATACCCATTAGTAAAATCAAAACCTGTATGCCTTTACCTAACAAAGATAGCAATGAACCTTCTCCTGTGTGTCTTAAGACTATAAAAACATTTTATTTTTCACCCTTACAATCTGTAGAAATCTGGATCATTTTGAGATTCCATAAGATATAACACTCGCCCGCTATATTTTTGACATCATACTGTTAACTCAGTTACTAGTTAGTGGCAAGAACTAGGATATTCCAACAAGGCATATGCATGCCAGAATAAGGTGGAAAAATCCAATAAATATCTACACTGATACAGCTGTAGATGTTCCGTGATTTAGACATAGATTACTTCTAAGATAAAAATGAACCACTGTACCTTGTTCCTTCTATCACTTAGAAAGAGACACAGTGCTTGGGGAGCCTCTGGACTTCTGAACTTGTCTATACCACATTTGTAAATAATGCTTTAATTCATTTATTAAGTGACCTAAAATACAGCCAGTGTTGAGTAGAACAAAGAGCAGGAGAAGTTCAGGATCGCAGTTCATATTGACATAGCATTTGCATTAATAGTTTCTCTTTGATCCAATGGAATGGAACCAGCAGTGTTGGAGAGTCCTGGGATGAATAAGGAGCCTGTGAGGAGCCTCTGGAAATCTCCAAAGGGAAGTGTCAGCACAGACCATAAAAAATTCTAGAAGAAAATGATGGCTTTCAGAGCAGAAAATTAGCCTCATATGAGTAGGCTACCAGATGTCCCATTTTAAATGGGACAGAAAACAATGGTACTGTCTTACTTCAAATGGGATGTATGGTCAGCCTAGTCTTACTGGGCTAAATTTAGGGTGTCAGTTGGTTGACTATACACATCATTTGACACGGGACAGTACCATTACTTTCTGTCCCGTTTAAAATGGTTCATCTCGTCAGCGCACATCTGAGGCACCTCTTTAGCTTCTCTTAATATCTTATGGCTTTAGTTTGCTTGGCTATAGCTGCCACTCCAGTGATTAAGTTCATTAGTGTTCCTCAGATCCCATGACCTGAACCAATGCCCAAGTCCACGGGTCTTCCCAGCACTTCCTGTGGAGAAGGGAGAGCTCCCTAGGGAGTAGAGCGTCAAGCAGTATTTCTTATCCAATTTGGAAAATGACTTCTCAAGGTGATGTAGGACTTGATGAGAACAAGATTAGCATATTGATGTCAAGGAGTTTATGGGAAAGTCATATAAATGGATTTCCCAGAATATAAAGAATATTTGTGTCTTATGTGATGCCCATAAGAGACCTTTACTGCCTTTTGTTCTCAATAATTAGGAATATGCCAGTTGTTTCCTTCCTTAGTGATTGCCTAATAATCTCAGGAGCAAAATGTGCACAGAGGTAGCAATATAGGCTACTCCTTGCTTAAGAGCTTGGACGTAACCTCTTACATTTGACTTGACTGTAGCCATTGCTGTGTTTCTAGTTTGGCCATTGCAATCAGTGACCAACACTGGGTCCCAGTGTGGCAACACACCTAGTGATGGCCAGCATGCTGGTTTGTTGATTTTATCAGACTTCTTTTCACCGTAGAGATATAAGCTCACTAAATAGTAATTGATTTTGAATTTAGATTTTTATCCCTTGTCCATTATGCATTTGCCAGTAATAGTATCTGTGGACTTTTTAAATGTCTGAAAACACTGGTGTGGTTACTTAAACAACATTTGCTCCTGAACAAACAGCTCACTTTACAGCGAAAGAAGAAAGGGCATACATGGACTAACCACCAGGGTGTCATTGGTCTTACCATGCACTCTGAAGTAGTGAGCCATATGGAACACTGGAGCGGCCTATAAACCTTCAGTGGTGACACTGTCTGGGAGACAGTCCCTTGCAAGAAGATTTAAACTAACTACCCAGGAGAAAGAGGATTGTTGCTGCTGTGAACAGAGAAGAATGAATAAATCTTTGCATTCTCTTCATACTAAGAGATGAACTTACTGCTTTTCCATATAGTCAGTATCACCAGGAACTCAAGGATCTTAGGAATGAGGGTCTGGATTCACCCACAGTAAAGGAAATTATGGTTTTCCAATTTCATTTGTTTTCCGAAAGTAATAATAATCCTTAGGGTTAGGATGACTGATGGCGATGGTTTTGCCCATAAAGGGGAATTTGACTTCAGTTTTCTATAGTAAAGCTGGGTGACATAACTGATTTAACTGATTTCTCTGCATTTGTAGGGTGATGGTGCAAATGTGGGTATATTATGAAGACGTGAGAGATAGTTACTATTGTTAGGCAGAATAGTTTCTAATGGATATATGACATATAACAATAGGAAGGACGATAAAAGCTGTATATGTGTTATAGGAACAAGGGAGCGGCCTCCAGTAGTATTTCTGGCTGTTCAGTTCCAATGTGCCTGCTTTAAGGTTTTTCCTCACTGTGAAAATTCAAGGAGGCAGATACTTCCTTCTCTGACTTTCCAGAAGCTAGTGTATGGGGTATGCCCTATGCTTGGGCATTCAGACATTACAGCCCAGTGCTTTAAATCTTGAAGGAGTGATGCAAATAAATGCATAGGAGATAGAACGTTCCTGATGCCACTGGCAGGCCAGAAAAACGCCACAGTATCAGCATCCACCAGCACCACTTCATCAAGCTGGGACCTTCCCAATGCACGTCGTCACCTCCTGCTTTTTGAGCTTGATGCCCCAATAATTTCCTTTTCTGATGTTACTTATTCGCCACGGGTTTCTATTGTTTTAACCAAGAATATTGATAAAGGAGATGCTGGGATAGCTCAGCAGCGAGCATTTGCCTCTCAATCGCAAGGTCCAATGTTCAATTCCCAACGTTGGCCCACCAAACCTGTGTGCTGAACTGTGGCACAACTGGTAACTGGCAGGATGGCACTGTGACAAAGGTTCTTGCCTCCCCTGTGGGAGGCACCCGGTTTGATTCCCACCCTGCATGGCCCCACATCCACTGGTGTGGAATGAAACTGTCATAACTAATGATGTTCAACTATAGAGACATCTCTGGGCCCTCTCCCCCACCCTTCTTTCTCTTTCCTTCTCTCTAACAATAAAATAAATATAAGAAACAAAAAAGAAAGAAAGAAGAAAAGCAAGCAAGCATATTGATAAAGAGGCAACTCCATGTCCATGTGATAAAGTCAACACCAGGAGTAAAGTCAGGAGGAAACAAATTAGTCTTGTTGCTATGGGTCAGGGAGCTTCTTATAGATTGTGACACGTAAATTAAGCTAATGGTAATTAAACTATTGGAAGTTACACATTAGGATGGATTTGGAACCCTGGTTCCTCTGTAGTGGTTTTTATTCCTTAGCTTCCAAAACAAATTGTTGAAGAAAGAGGGGGAAAGAAGTTAAATTATCGGTGTAGCTCTTATATATGTTTTATTTAAATCCCAAGTGACTGTTTTTATATGAAGTTTATTTCAACAGGATTTGTGTGAAGACTGTGTTTTAAAACACAAAGATTTTTTTTTTTTTACTTGAAGGATCTAAAATGAAAGAGTGGTTCTCTTGTAAAAGTTGCTGACACATGTAATTTATGCTAATGTTTAGTATATAAGGTAGTAGAAAGATATTCATGACATTGCAATGTATATGAAAAATTAGGTAGAATTTCAATGTTCAACAATAGAGAAAAGTTGAGGTAAATATAGAGTATTATAAATTCAATACTTACAAAACAATTTTAATGACTTAGGAAAATATTTGGGATTTTGAACACTTGGGATCCCAACACTTGGAGCAAAATTGATTTCAAGTTTGCAAATACACAATCGTGTGAATGCACATAGAAATTCTAGGAGACAATACACAATTGCAATTGCTGTTTAATTTTAAATATTTCTCTCATAATTTTCAAAAATTCTACAAAGGGCATGTATACTTTCTGAAGTGAGATAAATATTACATGACAGTTAATGCAATTGTGGATAAAGAACAAAAAATTGCTATAAAAACTATCAGTGGGACAATAGGTAGCATTTGAACAATATCTATAGTTTTTATAATAATTTTGTACCAATGTTAAATTTCCTGATGTTGATTATTATACCATGGTTATGGAAGCAAATGTCCTTCTTCTTAGGACATACATGCTTATATTTAGGAGTTAAGGATATAATACATACAACTTATATTCAAGTGAAAGGGGAATGTGGCAAAGTTAACAGTTGGTGAATCTAGGTGAAAGGTATGGATGTATTCACTCCACTCCTTTTACAACTTTTCTGGGAGTTTAAAATTAACATTTAAAAATTAAAGACATAGCTCCTATGGTCATATTATAAATCATTAGCTACTAGATTTTTTTTTGAGGGAAATTCTTTTCTGTTCTAAGGCGGATCAGCTTGTTGAAAAGATTATGGACTTGGGTGGTGAGTATGTAAATCCCAGGTGTGCTACTTATTAACCATATGATCTTAGGCAATTTATTTAATCTCTAGAGAATCAATTTACTCATGAGAAAGATGGGGATAATAACATTTCTACTGGAAGATCAGAATGCTTGCCGAGCGCCTAACACACCATCTCATCACAAACTGCTTTTGAGCAATAAGAAATAGTTTCTCTGAAAGTGGGCCAGGTGGTCCTTGGAGTCAGCTGGATTATTTATTTAATTTATTATTATTATTTAAGTTCAGAATCGTTCATTTATCTTTGCTGTTTGAATAGACAGAACCCGGTAGGTATGCCTCAAGCACAAAGCAGAGAGGAGAACTCTGAATACTTGAACAATGAAAAGTAATATTTAACTCTCACTGACTATTTACCACGGGTCAGGTACTGTACCAAGTGTTTTTTGTTTGTTTTCTAATGGGTTATTCATTTAATCTTTTCTTTTTTTGAGATTTATTTTTTATTGTTTTTGACAGAGACAAAGAGAGACAGTCATTTAATCTTCACCACAATGCTATAAAGTAGAAAATTCAATTAGAGTGATTTTATAAATGAGGAAGATGTGGCACAAAGCACTGAAGAAATTTGCCTAAGATCACATAGGTGGTGTTGCCAGGAGAAAGTCCTTGCTTGTCATTCACTATCCCTGCACTTTGCTCCTTGAACAGAATATGTAGATGAATTACCTGAAAATAGTGTTTAAATGGCAATTTTTTATTTTAGTGTTCGTTAAAATGTTGATTTATGTATGCATATGTGTACGAAGGTTCAGATCCTTCACTTCTCACAAGCTTCTGGATGATGTTGATGGTGCTGGATGGCCCTTGAGCACATCTATGAATAGAAGGAATCTAGGAGATGAAATTCAAACTCACATTTGTATGCAGGTGATCCCGATCAACTTCTAGTTTCTACCACTATCACCTGCCATTTCTACCCTTGAAGTAGCACGCCACCCATCACCCCAGGCGTCTTCTAACCTCTACGTACTTCAAACAGCTTGTGCTGTTAGCCCATCATGTTATGTGCTCTTCTGTGTCTATGTCTTTATCCTGCTTCTTCCACTTAAAAGTATCTCATTCTCAAGATGTCACTGTGATAAATGCTTTCCTGACCTGTTCAATTTAGCATTAGCGGTTCTTTCCCCTTTGCTCATACAGCACCATGGATAGACTTGTTTTTAGCACTTATCATTTTGTACTGTACTTATTTATTTAAATTTTTGCCTCTGTCACCAGATGATGAACTATTCCAGGGCTATTATCCTCTTTTTATCTAAAATCTTTAGCACCCAGCAAACGATTGCTACATACAAGGAACTCAATAATTATTTGTAAAGTGAATTAATAAATGAATGAATAGTTGAATATATGAGTGAAGGAGTAATCAAAAGATGTGAGGCCATATCATTTAGGTTATAACAGTAATCTATAAACTTTTTGGATTGTATATCCCTTCTAAAAAATTGAGAATATATCATATACATACACAGATATCCACACATACTGTTGTATTAATAACTTAAGTACAGGGCAGCCAGGATGGCTCAGCAGGTTGAGAGCTTGCTTTGCAGCCCCAGGGACTGAGGATTGAATCCTGGCCCAAGCCCATGCGGACCATAAGCTGAACTGGGGTGTGCTTCCCATGAAGGAGACCCCAGTTTGGTTCTCGCCCCCTGGATCAGTCCCTGCCTCGAGGGGGCATGCCTTCAATGTGGAAGGCCCCCAGCCCAGTTTCTGCCCTGTGTGCTCCCTCCCCCCATCCTGTGTGGAAGAAAACCATGTTGAAAACTGATGACGTACAACTATGGAGACTGCTCTGGGCCCTCCCCCTTCTCTCTGTCTCT
>PVKE010046409.1:0-12276 GCA_004027555.1 Craseonycteris thonglongyai | reverse complement strand
GCGACTCCCACCTTGGCCTTGGCCTGAGGCGTTTCCACTCCACAGTGGGGCACCTCCAACCTGAGGTCCACAGTAGGCCATCACCGCTCAGAACTCATATGGTGGGGGGCACGCGGGAGTGTCCGACACTCGTCACTAGAGTCAAGGCCCAGTGCAATTCCTGAGCTGTGGGCACAGCCCTGACGCTCAAGCAGGTTCATGGGTCAACCCAGCCCAACCCCGGCCTTCCCGGCGCATCACCTCTGCCACCTAGTGGGGGCAGAAGGCAAAGAGAAGCCCGGTGTGCTGCCATGGGGAAGAACGACACCCCAAGGCAGGAGCTGGTCAAAGGGGCTAATCACTCCCTAATGTATCAATATTTAAGCGTTCCAGTTGGGTTTCTACTACTCTCTAGTCACAACCTTTAATAGCACCCTGTTCTCATCTTTTAAAAAATTATCCTTAAAATTCTGAGAATGTGATTTTGCATGTTTTGGACAACTTAGCTTCTGTTTCTTCCAGTATACATACATGTATATATGAGGGCTGTCCGGGAAAAAATCCAGCCACAAATGCCTTTATTTTCCATATTATGTGACTGGATACTTTCTGGACAGCCTATATGTATATTATGTAGTATATAGTGAGCAGTTTATAGTATATAGTATATAGGAAATAGTGTGTCGTATATAGTATACAGTATACAGTATACGGTATATAGTATATAATAATTGCTATCCAGAAATACATCTATTTCTTCATCATGATCTTTTCTTACATTCTCCTCAAAGATCTGGCAAACATGAGTACATTCATATTTGGGAGAAATGGGCACATTTGAGTAGCCCAGGTAATTGGCATGGATCTGATCGACAATTCTGATGTCCTTGTCTCTAGTAGGTTTCTCCTCAGAATGGGAAGGCCGAATGTGTCAATTATGTCATGGTTTCCTTACGGGGTTCATGGCATGGAGTTTGCAGGTAGGATAGTGACCCCTGCAAATGCTCCAATCAGGGCTTTTCTGCAACAATGGAAGCCCTAGGATTTAAGATGATTCAATCTACTTAATTATCAATATCACACATTTGAACTCCATGCAGGATTTTACATATTTAAGTCTCTATTGTTAATTTTTTTGCTTTTGGTACCCTGTTCCTTTGTAGCAAGAAATGGTACAGTTGAAGGAGAACTGTCAGCTGAATATTTGATAACGCATGCCCTGCATTGGTGATCACAGAAAGTCAGAAAGCCAGCCCTATGCACATTTATATTATCATTGTAGATCAGGGTGAGCCTGTCAAAGAGGAACTCTGCCAAGATGGCATCCACGGCCCCCAATTTGCTACCTCAGATTAATGCTTGATGTCGCACATAAAGTGAAAACAGTCCATATTTTAATCCCTGCTCAAACCCAATCCCTTGTGTTTCTCCAGCGGCAAACAGAATGTGATTTTAAGACCATGGTTTATACTTCTACCGTGCACATACACCCACATTCACCAGGGCCCCAGACTACTGACCTCTTCCCAACCGCATATACCACAGTGTTTATTTGGGGAAGATTAATTTTGTCTTTTCCTGGGGCCCGCAGACTACCTCCTCCTTCCACCCATGGAGATTACGAGCTCTATGTGGACGGGGCAGGGATATCTGGAGAGACTCCTGGATACCTGTTCTCAGTCTCAGAAGCTGAGGTTTTTGTACACAGCAATCAACGAAGAGACCTTTATTTATTTAAGAACAACTAATTTTTCGGAAAAAATGGCAGAACTGTAAGTTAAAAAAGGTAAAGTGAACTTTTTGTATGGGCAATACTGCAACATGCAGGTTTAGCATGGTGACCAGGGGACGTCACCCTGTGGCTATGGGGAAGGCCGTCCAGTCTCAGTTCTTCTGGCTGTCTTCTAGGGTAGCTTGGCAGAGTACTTCTGAGGCTCTTAGATTTTGGAACTTCCATCTTGCTCAGGTTGGTGACATGGTCCCTCAGCTCCATGATAAACGTCATTTCCTCCTGCAGGCAGTGACATCTCAGGAACCTGCACAGGTGGGTGTCCTTTTTATTGCTGGCCACGTGGTGCAGGTGGAGCAGGTTCCGGTTCACAAGCATCTGCAGGTGGAAGGTGCACTCCGTGACCTTTAAGCTGTCCTCCCATCAGTCGTGCTCAGGCCTGTTGAAGTTGTGCACGTGGAGGCGGCCCCCGCGCTGGCTCTGCAGCTGCATCAGGCTCTGGGCGTGCTCTCTCTCCAGGCTGGACCGCTGAAGGAAGACCTGGACCAAGAACTTCAAGGCCACCTTGTTGCTGTTGAAATAAGAGGCCATGGGCAGGTACATGTAGGAGGCTTGTGGTTGTTGATGGTGGCGTCAAATTTGGGGTGGTAGTTCCATTTCTCATGTGATGGCAGAGGTCATCTTTGCTGGAGGTGTGGGTATGGGTGCTGTAAAGTGGCTTGCTGCAGGATGAGTGGCAATGAGGGTGAAGGTGGTTTGGCCATGGGATGTTCCAGGAATTGGCATCCAGGGAGCTGGATGCTGTTAGTGGTGGCGGCACAGGCTGACCTTACATACCATTTTAAATGGCACAGTAACTTTTTTTTTTTTCTTTCATATTTCCCGACCATCCCATCATTTTAATATAGATTGCCAATGTCCGGTATCTATTTTTTCGTAAAAAACTGAAGCAGGTTTTTTTGTCAAAACGCTCTATGCTAATCAATGCCTGCAGTAAAACTACTAGTGTAACTAAAGAGAACGTTCCATTTACTTTTTTTTAAAGATTTATTTTTTATTGTTTTTTGACAGAAACAGAGGGAAGGGGGAGGGCCCAGAACAGTCTCTATAGTTGACAGCATTAGTTTTCCATATAGTTTCACTCCACAGGTGGGCGCAGGACTGCACAGGGCAGGAACTGGGCCAGGAGCCTCCCGCATAGGCCCCGGCAAGAACTGAATTGGGGGCACACCCCAGTTCAGCATGTGGGCTTGCCGGGGTCAGGGCCGGGATTCGATCCTTGGGCCCTGGGGCTGCAAAGTGAGTGCTCAACTCGCTGAGCCATCCCAGCTTCCCCCCATTTACTTTTATCTAGTTAGAGCCAGGCTTCCTGAGCTAGTCTTGATCAGATGCTGCCCACTTGCTTGTCTGTAGTGTGGGGGAAATCAAAAGGTGATCTCTAAGCCCCATTCACTGTGTAGGAGCCAAGAAGGTCTAGATGCATGTGAACTACTGAACAGGCTCACCTGGCTGTTTGCTTCTATCAGGTTAAGAGTGTGGGATTTGTGACTGTGAGTCGTACTGTTACTTCTACCAGCATTCTTCCCATGCAGCTGTCCTCAAACTATGGCCCGCGGGCCACATGCGGCCCGCCGAAAACATTTATCTGGCCCGCCAGGTGTTTTTGCCGCCACTGCCTGTCCTGCTTAGCAGCCGACTCATCCCGGGCCCGCAGTCCGGCCCTCCAATGGTCTGAGGGACAGTGAACTGGCCCCCTGTTTAAAAAGTTTGAGGACCTCTGCTAGAGATTCTTTCTGCCCTACATTCACTTTTATTTAGACTTTTCAGACTCATATTTCGGTTCAAATGGATGTTAGCTATTCTTTTTTATTACAGCAGAACTTTCCAGTGGAATATTAGGATACAGTGGCTTGTGATAGCAGCTGGGGTGTTCATTCCTTTTTTAAAAAATATTTATTTTATTGTTTCAGAGAATGAGGAAGGGAGAAGGGAGAAGGGCCCAGAGCAGTATCCATAGTTGCACATCATTAGTTGTGACATGGTTTCATTCCACACAGGTGGATGTGGGGCTGCTCAGGGTGGAAACTGAACTGGTGGCCTCCCGCATGGGAGGTGAGAACCTTCTACTTGGGGCTCAGCTATTACCAGTTGAGCCTCTGTTCTGCATATGGGTTTTCTTGGCCTGGGGCTGGGATTTGATCCCCAGACCTCATGGTTGCAAAGCAAGTGCTCAATCTGCTGAGCTATCCCAGCATCCCCCCTTTTTTTCTTTTTGATGAATATTTATGATTTTTTGCAGTCTGGCCTCTGCAGTCCTGCATTAGAATGTTCAATGTGATATGCCATACAGATTTTTTTACTGCTTATGTAATATTTTATAAATATTTTTTTTAGATTTTTTTTTAAAGATTTATTTTATCTTTTTTTTTTAGACAGAGACAGACAGAAAGAGACAGAGAGAAGGAGGAGGGCCCATAGCAGTCTCCACAGCTGTATATCATCAGTTTTCAACATAGTTTCATTCCACAGAGGTGGGTGGGGGGCTGCACAGGGCAGGAACCAGGGGGAAATGGACTGGGGCCTCCTGCATGGGAGGCACACCCCCTCAAGCCAGGGGCTGAACTGGGGGGTGAGAACCAAACTGGGGGCCTCCTGCATGAGAAGCAAACCCCAGTTCAGCCTATGGATCTGAACGGGCCAGGGCCAGGACTTGATCCTCGATCCCTGGGGTTGCAAAGCAAGTGCTTACCGGTAACCCTTTGAGCCATCCCAGCTTCCCCTATATTTATATTTATTTTATTGTTTGACAGAGAGAGAGAGAAGGGGGAAGGGCCCGGAGCCATCTCCACAGCCATACATAATCGGTTTTTTGATATAGTTTCATTCCACACAGATGGATGTGGGGTTGCACAAGGCAGGAACTGGGCCAGGGGCCTCCTGCATGGGAGACACACCCCCACAAGCTGGGGGCCTCCCATGTGGGGAGCTCACCCCAGCAGGAGCCTAACTGGGGCGGAAGCACGCCCCAGTTCAGCATGTGGGTCTGCATGGTCCAGGGCTGGGACCGGGACTTCATCTCCAGACCCCACAGCTGCAAGGTGAGAACTCAACCCACTGAGCCATCCCAGCATCCCTATACATATTTATTAATATATATCTATTATTTGTGTTTTATATAAAATAAATTAGTGTTATTCATTTGTGTCCATTTCCATGTTCTTTTGCAGTTGAGTTTATGTTGTCTTTTGGTCTCTTATACTGTAAAAATCTAGATTAAGTATTGAGACAATGAGGGCTATGTTAGTTATAAAACAAAATTGTGTCATGGAGTGTGCAAAGTTTTATAACAAGGTGTTTAAAGGTTGAAATTTGCTACGTAAGTTTATCAGAGAAATATGAGTACTCGTGGTATGATTGTGGCGAAATACAGTCCCTCTCTGGCTACCTAAATTTTTGTATGAGTTCTGTCACTGAAGAATAAGTGTTAGCTCAGTATGTTCATGTAATAAAATATTTGTTACTTTTTCATGAATACAGAGTATTACATCACCCCATGCCATTTTTCTCATTCCAGTATCCCATTTTTGTCTCAAGGACATATGGTCAGCCTATGGTGGCAGCGTAGATGTCCAGGAACTCCTAGGATGAAGGAGGAGGAAGCCATCAGTTAGCTGCAGTCAGGCCTGGAGCTTTGGGAGGGAACTTGAAATGTAGTCCATTGTGGCTGTGGGGAGGGGTGGAGTTCTTTTCAGTACTGTTTTGGGAGGGGGAGGGTTGAGGGGGGAAGTGTGAGGTGGGAGGGTGGAGGGTGCAGGGAACTCATGGCTGTGTTTCAGGTTCCATTCCAGTCTAGTGAGGCCAGGGCACTTGGCATGTATTCAATTTTTAATTTACAAATAGTTATATTTTCCAGGGACTTCCTATTTCCTAGTTATTCCCTTTAATATAATCCTGTTCACATTTTTAAAAAAGCTAATTATCCTTAAAATTCTGAGAATATTAATTTGGACTTTTTGGTAAAGGGTCTTTTCTGTTTTCTGAATATATATAATATGTATTCCAAAAAATAGTTCTGTTTATCAGAATCTTCTCTTCCATTTACTTATAATACTTAAAATTTTGTGCACTCATATTTAGGAATAAAAGGCACATCTGATTAGCCTATGTAGTTAGCATGATCTGACCTATAGTGTGATAGCCATTTCACTAATAAGCTTCTCTGAATTGGAAAGCAGAGCATATCAATTAGGAAGTGGTTTTCTCTCTTTGAGAGGACATAGTATGGAGCTTACAGGTTAGATAGGGGCCCTCCCAAATGCCCAAAGCAGGGCATTTCTCTACCATGAAGTCTTCTGTAAGTCTCATTTCTAGGCAGGTATGTCCTTTTTGTCTCTGTTCTGTTGTCTAGGCCTGCCGTTGTCTCATATCTGCTCTTATATATTGGTTTCCTTCCTACATCTTTGAATTACGTAAGGAGAATATCCCCCCATCACCTGCACCACCAATATGCACTAGATCTTGGTAATAACAGAAAATAAAACTTTACTGTGTTAAGTTAGTAAGACTCAAATGTTTATTACTGCACTTAGCCTACCCTGACTAATTACCCAGTCTAAGATGTTCTGGACAACTGCAGGTTATACCCACTGGGCCTCATAAGCTATAAATGCAGATCCCAAAGAAGAAAAGTATAGAGAGTCAAGTCATCATGCTCTGTTTCTTGGCTAAATTTATCAATAATACGTATGAGTCCTGCTCCCTTTTTCTCTCATGGAAAATGAAATGAAAAATACCTCCAGGACATTTGAAGAGCAAAGAGTAAATTTTCCATTTCCCTCAACTCTAAGAAACAAAATCAGGCTGGTCTTCAGGCGCCTGACCTTAAGTCAACAACAGAAGGCATGAGAGGCAGGGACCATGACTTGCTATCCCTAAGCTAGTCAGCTGGGGTGAGGGAGATATGAATCACGTAAAAATAAGCGAGCACCTACAGGAACCACATAATTGGAGTTTGTGTTTGTGTGGGGCAGTTCCCCAGAAAAGGAGGATGCTATTCCAGAACTCGTAGCAGGACCAAAAAGATGGTACAAGGCACAGTATCATTTTGCCTTCCCTATTGGGAGGCATCTTGAACCAAGGGCATTATAGGAACTTGTGTACAGAGTAGTACTGGGTGAAGGCCAGTTAGGGCTTCAGGTTCTAAAAAAGCTCAGTCAGATTTCAAAAGCTGGCACTCAAGAGGAATATTTTGGGTTGCCACTGGGGGTAGGGACTTAGTCCAGAACCCCATAGGAAGTCAGGTACTCATGTTTGGTGCAGAGACTCCAGGAGACATAGGACCAAGGACTATACTTGGAATGTGGAGCCAGAGAGGACTAAAGGTAAGGCTTGTTGCACTGTCTGCTGAGCAGCTTCCAAAGGGTGGTAGACTTGGAGTGATCACATATATAGAGTGAATAATTAGTGAGAGATGAGTGAAGTATTGCCTCCAGAACATTGAAAGACCTAGTATGTGTTGTGCCTGTCTGAGCATAGTTGCTAGTTTAATGGTAATTATTGGGGAAATTTCTCAGCATTTAGAAGACCTGATGATATCCAGAAACTTGACAGATGAGGCTGGGCCTTGGATCTTGTGAGAGGCAATCACCTGGCTACACTGTTGTAGACTTTGAAGGTATGTAAATCAGCCCATACTGTTTCCTCAGAGGGATCATTCTGCATAATGTCATCAATACAATGTCAAAAATGACACCTTTCCAATTGTAAGGTATTTAAATTCTGGTGGAAGAGGTTATGTGCAATTGCAGGACTGTTTAAATATCCCATTTAGGAGGAAGCCAGATGGCTCAGCAGGTTGAGCGTTCACTTTGCAACCCTGGGGATTGAGGATCAAATCCTGGCCCCGGCCTGTGCAGACTCATAAGTTGAACTGAGCTGTGTTTCCCATGTGGGAGGCCCCCAGTTCAGTTCCCATCCTGCATAGCTCCCACCCACCTGTGTGGAATGAAACCATGTGGAAAACTGATGACCTGCAACTATGGAGACTGCTCTGGGCCCTCCCTCTTCTCTCTGTCTCTGTCTCTCTTTTTCTGTCAAAAACAATAAAAATAAATCTTTAAACATCCCATTGGGAGCTCTGTATGCATATACAGAGCCCCTTCCAAAGTGAAAGCAAATTGGGCCTAGAAATTCTGATGTGGTGGAAACAGAACATATAAGCTCTGTCAGTGACTGTGAAGGACACTCCTGGGCCACTGTATCTCCTCAATTAATCCTAATATTAGGAATTGGAACCTCATTCGGGAGAACCTGAGCACTGAGGTTGCAATAGTCAATGGTGAAGCACTAGTAATTGGTGGCTGGCTTACATACTGGCCAAATGGGATACTGAAAGGGGAGATGGTGTGATTAATGACTCCTATTTCAAGCATATATTCCAAGACAGGGCCCAGACCTTCAGTGCATATTTAAGTTGGTATTGGGGAGTATTTATCATTGTGACCAGGGGAGAAAAAGTCACCATCGTCCACGTGATGAGTCCCATTAGGAAGGCCAAGAATTTGGGCTTGTTCCATGTGGCATGCATTGTCTCAGTGCAACCATGCCTATAGTAGGAGAAGAAAGAGCCAGGGGTGCCACCACCAGAGAAAGCCGCTTGAGGTGAAAAGTACCAATAGCTACATCTGAATAGGTTTGTATACCTTTGATTGATTTATTGGCAATGACCTTTAGGTAGACGGGCTCCCTTTTCAGAAATTTAGAGAGATTGCTTGGCATTAACAGCGATTTGGATCGTGATGTCTGTTAGGGTTAAAAAGAACTGTGCATTTTTATTGTCCCAGTGAACCACCAGAGACGTATAGGCATAATTGTCCCAGGAGGTAGGACAAGCCCCGGGTACCTGACAGTTCTCTAGTGTAGGAGCATGGATGGTTGCCAATCCTGGAAGTTATGGAAGAGGGCAGAAGGAGTAGTGAGGGCTAGCTCAGGGAGGAGGGGTTACAGGGAAGCTGTGTGGCAAGGGGATGGACCACAGAAGGGGTCTGTTACTGGGAGAATACTAGTTTCAGGGCCTGGAGTTTAGAGACTGCCTATCCAGAGATTAAGTGGCTAAGAACTCTGGTATTTCACAACTGCCAGTAGAGGTTTGTTTTTGTATTCCCATAAGGGACAGAATTAGATTGGGGGCTTATTTGGGGATAAGTGGAGAACATTTTCTTTGAGAAAACTTTGTTCAAGGGAGACCCTTTGGGGCATCAGGAGTGCAAAGGCGTAAGTTTGAAGTATATGGTGTCTAGGTGGGAATCTCCATGTCTAGCAATCATGTCAATGCCTTCCAGTGCCATTTGGATGGCTTTAGCAGTTCCAATAACATATAATAAGCGATGCCCTGAAGTTGGAGAGACTATAAAAAGAATTACCATATTTTCCAGTGTATAAGATGACCGGGCGTATAAGACAACCCCCTAATTTTACAGTTAAAACATAGGTTTAGGCCTATATTCGCTGTATAAGACTACAGCCTCGGAAGTGGGGGTAGTCTTATACAGCGAATATAGGCCTAAACCTATGTTTTAACTGTAAAATTAGGGGGTCGTCTTATACACCGGAAAATACGGTATCTGAATTGAGAGTCAAATGGGGCCTCCTAAGGGTTGGAAATGAAAAGGAATCATTGGGGTCACTATAGTCATGGAAATGATAGACCCATTGGACCATGCCAATTTTGTTGTCTGTGCATCCTTATAGTTCACTAATCTTCTTTAAAAGGATTTTCTGAATTATTTGACAGTTCATAGATATCCATTTCTTTAGGGTCTATTATTGGATCTTTATTAGTGTCCTTTGGTGGTGTCATATTTACCTGATTTTTCATGATCTTTCATTCCTTATATTAGGGTCTGTGCATTTGAGTAAGTGGTGTGGCCTCTTCCAGACTCTACAGGTTTTGCAGACAGTTCTTCACCAGTCAGCTCAGTTTGGGTTTCTGGATGTATCTGCTGGTAATATCCTTGGGCAGGTGGGGCTTGCTATCAGGGTTGATTTTAGGTGAGTCCATCGTCTGAGCTCTGAGGTCAGGTATGTGTGCTGCTGGCTGTATACAGTTGAACAGGACTCCTGGCATGGTTCCTTGCCCCAGTGAAGACTGTAGGGTAGACTCTGTGGTTGCATGGGTCCTCTGATCAAGCTTCCTATATGGTCAGAACTGGATACTAAGTAGTAGGTAGGACTACTTATTAACCTTATAGAATGGCAACTGTAGATATCAGATTTTCCCTTCACCTATGGGTTTGTTTTTGCTACTTGTTCTAGTGTTTGTTCTAGTGACTTTTAACTCATTTTGTCGCCTGCATTCTTTGTCATGTGTGAGCACTGAAGTTACGTTTCTATTATTATAATGGTCAGCTAGTATTTTGACAGAGTTCCTTAAACTGAACCCCTCCCACCAAAAAAAAAAAAAAAGTGTTCTTCTAGTTTTTCAGATGGGCTCTGTGTGTTGGGGAAAATCTGCAACTTCCAGCAAGACAATATAGAACTCTACCATAACCTTTACTTCCTATTTATGAGGAACTGAAGGTCAAAGACAAGTTTAGAGCCTTTTTAGATATTTTTAGAGGATGTGGCCAGGTATGAATATGTGCTTGGCTTCTCAGTTCTTAAGACTATGTGGGAGCTTTTAAAAGTCCTTATTCTCTTTATTTACAAACATTTCTTCCTAAGCTTTCCAGTTTGTCTATTATTTACCCCAACTGTTATTCTTTGTCTAGTTGGTAGCAGCTAATACATTTAACTTTTAAAATTCGTACACCCCCATCCCTAGAGTTGCCCCCAACTTGGAAGAGTTCCAAGTAAGGCAAAATAATGGCAAGCCCTTTGAGCTGGTACTTCAGAGAGCCAACATACAGGGCTAAACAAACAACCTCAATTCTTTGAGAGTGAAAACTGCTTTGTTTCCTCTACTATTAGAAATCTGTACCTGGAATATGAGCAGTTGTCTTCCAAGATGCTACTGAGAAGTAAGGGGATAAGACCAGGGTAAGTTAAAGGTTATTCTTATCTGACTGCTATGAAGTTTGTTTCCCAGAGTTCTGATGAAGTTGATTTTGCCAGTTTTGCCAGTTTATTTGCTGCTTTTGTGGAAGAACATGCTTTGGGAATTCCCTACTCCACATTGTTTTCATTGGCATCACTTTATGCTTATTTTAATATGGTTTATGGATATATTAAAATCACTTCCTACAAACGCAAAAAGACTGAGTATTGATAATGTAGCAAGAAGTGTAGTGATGATGGAAATGATGTAAACAAAGAATTAAAACTTAACATTCCATGTTTCGTTCTTCAAACATAATTTTAATAGAATATGTTGGTGTCCAGTCCGGTGTACTTGTGAGTTAGGAATAATTGGACTAAAAGGAGCATTTTCAGCCCTAAGCATTCTGTTAGTGGTGGAGATTCTATTGATTATTGTGTGTGTGTGTGTAAAGATGAGGGACTATAAAAATCAGACATCAATGGGAGCTGTTATATCATAGTGGCTTTCCAATCATGTTCATCAAATTCTAATGTTTGCAGAGGTGACTTGGACTAAGAGGGATTGACTTGAAAGGTCACAGATGGTGAGGTTCCAAACTTCCCATTTCTATAGTCAGACACAAGAGTCTCACCTGTTTAATATATTAGATATCTATGAAAAATGTTTGGAAAGTAGATTTCCATTGCTAAAAATTTGTAAAAATCACAACAGACTAATATATATTACTGATTGTAAATACCATGGGACTTTGGGCAAAGAGAATCTGTGAGCTGGAGTGGAATTAGCGTTACACCAAATTAGGTTAGGTCATCCCAGTTTTAATCTGATTGCAAAATCCCCAGGGACAAGGGCTATAAACATCATTAATTTCTTTTTTTTTTAATATATATATTTTTATTTATTTATTTATTTTGACAGAGAGAGAGAGAGAGAGAGAGAGAGAGAGAGAGAGAGAGATACAGAGACAGAGAGAGAACTGAACTGGGGGAGCTCCCAGCTCAGCATATGGTTCCGCACGGGCCGGGGCCGGGACTCAATCCTCGGTCCCCAGTGCTGTAAAGTGAACGCTTAACCCACTGAGTCATCCCGGCTTCCCCACATCATTAATTTCTAATCCCCTTAGTGTCTCACATAAGGTACGTAAGCACTTTGTAACTATCTTGAGCTGTGGAAGGAAATAAGGTTAGATAAGCCCTTGGGACCAGATTATAGTGAGTTTTGAAGTCTATAAAAACATAGAAGTTGATAAAGTGAACAAAATTATTGAGATCAAAATGCTATCATACAAAGTTTAAGGGATTAGCAAGTGTTAAGAATTATAGCAGAAAGACAAGCATTAAGAAAACCAGCCAGAAAGATACTCATGTTTTGGTCAATTCATAAGTCTTAAATAGTGCCCTCACTTTTAGGTATCTGATGTATTTGGGGAAGGGAGTTAAAAAGGATTAAACAATTCTTGCCCTCAAAGAGCTTCAGGGACATACAAAAGGCTTAGAGAGAATGAGCAGGTGATTTCAAGCAAGGCCAAGAG
>PVKE010046408.1:0-12276 GCA_004027555.1 Craseonycteris thonglongyai | reverse complement strand
GCTGCCCCTCCTTCAATTGTATCTGTAAGCCATGCCTGCAGGGCAGCACTTGGATGGGCTGGGGCTTGGCAGAAGCCCTGGTCGGCCACGCAGTCCCACGTGCAAGCAATGACACCACGGCAACCCAGTCGGCAGCCCAGTTGCTCACGTGGGCTGCAACGCCCCAGAGGCTCGGTGGGCAGGACGCCAAAAGCCCAGTTGCGTGCTCGCGAGCAGGCAGCAGTGCTGCAGGAGCCCGGTGGGCAGGGCGCCAAAAGCCTGATAGCGTGCTGGCAAGCAGGCAGCTGTGCCGCGGCAGCCCGGTGGGTGGGGCGCCGAAAGCCCGGGTGCTTGCACACAGCGATGCACAGTGGCCCAGTGGGCAGGGCGCCAAAAGCCCAGTTGCGCACTTGCGCGCTGGCAGTGGTGCCACAGCGGCATGGTGAGCGGGACACCAAAAGCCCAATTGCACGCTTACAGGTTCTTAGGAGGTGATTTGGGAAGGGGCAGTAGAAGTGTAGATAAAGAGTCATACCTCTTTATCTCCATTATCTTTTTAGGCCAGAATTTGGTCTCACATCATCTGGTTTCAGATTCATTTTAAGCCTCAACATAAAACTAAATATACCTAGGTATCTGGGGACTGGGCCAGAATTGGAAAATAAGACAAAGTCAAATTTTCCCACAGGTTAGGCATCTATAAAAAGTTGTATTTTTTTTTTCTTTTTATCATGGCCACATCAAATTCTTCTATTCCCTGTGCTCTTGTTACAATTTGATGTTGATGCTCTCCTCAGTGAGAGGTGGAATCTATGTTTTCTGTTCTTATATCTGGGTGAAAATGTAACTACTCTTGAAGTAACTTCTGAGGTTATATCATCAAAAGTGGTACAGCTGCAATGTGGTTTCCTGGGGCACTCATCCCGGAACCCAGCTCTCACCAGGCTTTGAAAAATCCCAAGCTTTCAAGTAGGTCAGGGATGGAGTGGGAGGTGGGGTTCAAGCTCACAATTCAAGCTGCTCTTCCTACCCAACAATCAGTTCCAATTAGAGAAACGCATAAATGAGCCATTTATGCCCCAGGTGTTGTTGCAAAAACAAAGATAGAATTTTCCTGTAAGCCCAGCCCATGAGCTAAATAAATGGATGCTATTGTTCCAAACTACTTCAATGTAGATTGGTGTGTCATGTAGCAACAGTTACTTAGAATAGCAGCATTACACACATTTTACTAAACAATTTTATGTGGGGCAAAGCCAAAGAGTTCAAGGCCCATGAAGAAGAAGCAGCACCGTGACCATCCTTCTTTGAAGAAATACTTAATTTACATTATCTGACCAATGATGGATTGGCTGAAGGACACAATTTATTCTAAAGAGACAACCATTTTAAAAGTTATTCATTTTTCTGTAATTTTCCCTAAAGATTGTTTTTATTGAATATTTTAGAAAACATAAACTACTGTCCAGAAATGACTTAGATGAGTAGGCAGACTTAAGATATATACTAGAGAATCAATTAAATATGCCATTTACTTTTCTCTGTTGTTTACAATTCTATATAGACAGCTTAGCAGATATCCCTTGACACATAATAATTGAATTGCTTTAGCACTTAATAATAAACTAAATAGTTCTTTAAAATATTTTGTTGTTATTTCAACAATATATTTGGAGGATTGTCCTCTTTGACACAATCTTGATTACTTGACAAGATTATATGCTTCTCAGTGATAAACAGGGTCTGTGAAAGTTGTTTAGTGCCATATTAAATATAGAGATTCCCTTAGATGGTACAATATTATATAAGCAGAGAACTTGTCTCACTGTTAAAGTGTAAATAAAAAAAGAACATTAGCATAAAATAACTCAAGGTCAAAAAATAATGATAAAAAGTAAGTAATACCATCCTTGATAATAATGGTTTTCTCATCTTTGGAAATTACCTGATACTTATCTCTTGTTAATACCACCTATGATTCATAAAATATGTTGAACAAAAAGAGGGTAAGAATATGTTTCAAGGATTAGTATAAGTGCAACAATGCATTTATCTGTGATGTTGATGTTAATAGCTAGACTTAGAAATTGAAAGATAACATCAGTGTCATAATTCACACTTTTATATTAGATGAGAACTGAGACATTTTTGAAAGTAAAAAAAAAAAGGTGGCCTTTTTTTATCATGTATATATGAAGAGATTTGAAAACCAAAAATGTATCATATGAGATATTTTTTAAATGCTTATAGATTTAGACTTGAGAGTATAACTATAGTAGATCATGAGATAAAAACTTCTTTCCAAGATAGAATGAAAGGAAGATATGGTATGACTTAACAAGTTCACTGAACAGAAAATGGAGTTATTATTGAAGTACAAAGATAAAACTTAGAAAACAAAGACAAAGTAAGCGGGTTTAACAATCTGGAAAACATCAAAGCATCAAAACTAAAAAGGAAGATGTGCCTATTCAAAAAGTGAATCTATTAGTCAGATATTAGTAAGACCATACATACTGTGAGTGTTTTAAAATCAAAGCAGTTCAATTTGAATATCTAAAAATGGAGAAGAAAACCATGTAGAAAATTGAAGACCTGAGTTGATGGAAATATCAGAACTAATATCAGCTCTTAAATATTTAAACAGAACTATATGGGTAGTTTTAACACATTCTAACAAGATTTTATAAACCATTTAAAAAAATATTATACCTTTGAAATATGTTCTTTTATTCTGAATTCCTTTAGTTAATTGTTAATTTACATAGTAAAATATCAAGGGAAAATGTCTATTTCTTTTATATCATAAATAGAAAAAATTCTAGGGATTATATATAGTATATAATAGATCAAAAAAATAAAAGAAACATTTAACTGTGTATTATAAAAGTAAGATAAATTTAAATTATAAGTTAGGAGCAAAATTAATTTTATATCAGTATATTAAAATAACAAAATATTTTTAAATGTCATCAAATTTATCTATTAATTTAATAAATATCCAGCAAACATTTGAGAACATGTGGCAACTACTTTGATATTTATTGTTACCAAAATGTACATAAATTAGATCTCTGGAATAAAAGTTACCAAAATGTACATAAATTAGATCTCTGGAATAAATTTCAAGTGGTAACATATTCCATTTAAATAGAAAACAATAGCAAATGCCTCAAACTGTAAAATTTCACAGAGGTTTGTTTTACTTTGAATATCACATATGTTTGAAATATTATAACTGTGATTTGAAGACTCAGTTATAAAATAAGAGAGATTGTATATAGATTTTCTAACTGGAAATGAGACTGACAACTGGTGCATTTTATAAAGTAATTGATTATTCAAAATCCAAAGAACAGAAGTTCTTTGGATTGATATGCTGTTGCACTAAATTCAAATTGTTGGTAAGGATTCTAATAGAATGAGAAAGCTGCAGATTCCTACAGTTATTCTGGTAATGATTATTTTTATGTTACAAGTGTTATACTCTACTCCCACCTTTAGAAGCAAGGAATATGTTCCAAGAACCCCAGTGGATGCCTGAAACCTCTCACTGTACTAAATGCTATATATCTTATGTTTTTTTTCTTTTTCCTTACATATGCATTCATCTTCACTTAAAGATGTTTGTTTACTGCTTAAAAACTCTCTCACAGACAGTGCTGTTGTAATACAAGAGCTTGAGTTGCTGGCAAAAAGTTCAGGTTGTTTTCCTCTAACTTTTTCACACAGCCTTTTCAGCACTTCTGAACTTGGTTGACTGATTGTCCAGTTGGTTCAAATTCATAATGGGCAATCCATCTGATATCAAAAAAGGTGACCAACATCAGTTTTACTCTTGATTTGGTCTGATGGAACTTTTTTGGATGTGGAGAATTGCTGACTCCTTTATGCAATGGGAGTTTGACGCTTTGTTTCAGGGTTATATTTGTACACCCATGTTTCATCATCAGTGATAACGTGGCCTAAAACATCTATCTATCTATCTATCTATCTATCTATCTATCTATCTATCTATCTATCATCTATCTACATACCTATCTTTCTTATCTTGAATCTGCCTGTTAGAATACATGTGCTTTGTGTTTTTGTTGTTAAAAACCCTCAATTTTTTTGCCAAGCTGCTCAACAATGATCACAGATTGAGGAAATGGTATTAAGTATACATCATAACAGAATCTATTCCAAATGTATTTCACATTCACTGTTGAAAGTAAACTGTTTGATGACATAATAAGACCTGCCCCACTACTCTATTTTAAATTGGAAGCCTGCTAAAAAATTATAAAAAATAATGGGCCTCTAATGTAGTTTCAGTAAGTGTCTGCCTCCACATGAGGATAGAGTTTGGTAAAATTAAAAACAATTTTTACAATAAATTAAACTTTATATCTAAAGAATCACAAGCTTACATAAATCAAATATTTTTTCATACTGTTGATATGCTGATAATAGCTTGTATTATTGACTTCTTTTCTACATTAAATTTGTTTTCCCACAAGCATATTTTTAAGGCTTAAAATGACTCATGACTCAGAAAACTTCCTTTTGTTATTATTTTGTTGTTGTTGCTGTCATTGTTTGTGTTGCTAAGACTTCCTAAGTGGACTTTAAAGGTATCCATTGTTATTTTTGTTCATGGATAACTGTCTGTGTATATGTACCACCAAAGCAAACAATCCTGGGTAACTGTATAATTGTTGAACTTTGTGGTAGCACCTGAAAACTGGGAGAAGTTCTCTTATGTGGCCCTATTTTCCACAATCCCCTTGGGGCAATTATTTCACCTCACTTTCTCACCAGATCCTCCAGTTTCTGTAATATTATGTAAATTTCAGGATTCAGAGCTGTGCAAGAAATAACCCACTTGGAATTGAGATTTAGTGAATTAAAAACTGCAATCAACAATCTTGTGGACCACAAAATAATGAAGATTTATAAACTAATCACAAAACTAAGCATATGAAATACAATATATGAATCTATAGCATGACTATATGTTATCTCTTGTAGTGACCAAAATAAAAGAGCCACTTTTGGCTCATGGTTATAAATAACATTTCAGACACCAAAAATTGTGTGTATGTGTATTTAGTATATACATAATTTCCTTTGATATTAATTAATATGTAAATGAATATAAACAGTTCTAAGAAGTCACATAAGACCATATCTCGTAAAATATATGTTGAAAAATTTGTTTTGCAATTATATGATGCTTGTTCTTGCTTAAGAGCTAAAATGTGGGTTATTGTAAATGAGGCAAAAAATAATTATAATGAATTTAATACTCACTGACAGCTGAGCTCTCTGGAAGTGCTATAGTTAATAGAAAATTTTAAGCCATTTTCTGTTCAAGATGTTTATTGCATTTTAATTGTCAGTCTCCATAAATAGCATTTATTACAGTTATATTTTATTGGAGTAAAAACTTTTATGATATAAGAGCTGGATAATTGAAAAGAAAGACATCACAAATTAGCACACTTTTACCTGAAACTTAATGTACAATAACATTATCATTTATAGACAAAGAGAAGGAGGAAAATATTTCCTCTTTGATCTGAAGGAAGAAAGGCGACTCTTCTCTAACTACAGGGATCCACACAAGGTTTTCCTTCAAAAGAAAGTTTCTTCATTTTGCTAAAATGCAGAGTAAACATGACAATAAATAATACCTTTCATCATAGTAAAAGAACATCATTTAAGAAATAACTGCTATCTCATGGCATAAAACCAAAAACCACATAAAATCTCCAGTAACTTTTCTTACAAAAATTGATTTCCAATAGATACTCATTGGTTGTATAAATAAATATAATGCTGATGACATCTTTATGAATTGTATTTTTGTGATTTATTGTATTCTCGATAATTTTGAATATAGTTTATTACTCTCTATTATCTATATTTACATTGCATTAAAATTATAAACTTGCATTTTTAAGCTACCTATAACATAATTTTTACCAAAAGTGGTTTTATTTCAAGTGAGTCCTAAATTCAAATTCGGCCCCATTTTAATTTTTCAGTCTCTACTTTCTTTTTATCCTCAGATATTGAATTCAAGTGGAAAATTCAACTTTTTCAAATCCTTAGGCTCATTTCAATTTCTAAATTAAAGGTTTCAGAGAGGATGAGCTCAGCCCAGTGAGCTTCTGTTAATCCTCACTACAGTCTATGTTTCACGTCCTTTCCAGACTGGGCTCAGCTTTGCTCTTGTGAACACTCACCTCTTTCTAGGATACAGAATAAACTCATTACCTTCAACCATCAACATTTCACACCACATCAAATTACTAAACTTCAGTCTGGCTGCCTCTCTGAAAATGTAGTCATGAACATCTCATAATCAAAGGGCCTGTGTAAAATTTGTTCCCCCATTACTGAATACTGAACTCCATTGTCTGGATCATTCCTCAGATATTGGTTTGGGAAATTTAGACCTAGCAAAAAAGTTCAGAACTCACTCTGTGCCCCTGAGATTTGGTTATTTTATTGTAAAGAAACAATTCTTTTCAAATTAAGGTTTTGAAATATATATTAAAATAATGATACAAACAGACCTTTTGAGAATGTGACATAATGTGGTAATAACAAGTGATAACTACAAAGATAGACTTCAGTTAACTATTAGGGATTCTCAGAAATAATACGTTCTTTAGCTGTTGTAGTTTACCTAGCCTTGCTTCTTTCACACAGTATTTGTGTATTGTTTTGCATTGTCACATATATTTTTTATTTCCATAAGACTTAAATTACTCATTTTTCATCACTATCTATGTCTGTATCTACACCTAAATTTTATTGATTACATTTTTGTCCTTGGGGATAACAAAGATCCAATGGGAAGCCTTAGAAATAAACTTGATTTCATATTTTTACAGCAAACCCATACTTACAGTTTTCACATTTAAAAATGGAAGTTTATTTTAAACTAAAATATAATTAGTTGTTAAAAACCAAAACTAATTATAGAATAATAAGATTTAGAAACTTACAATCTCCAGCTACTATTAGCTCTACGTGTTCTCCAGTGCTCAACCATATTATCCATTTTTATCTGATTATTTCTATTTTGACACCCTACTATCTTGCCACCTTCACCACACACACAACTGAAATTATTATATTTTCATTTAATAATCAGCACACTCTCTTTCTAGTTCTAACACTTGATATTCAGGTTAAAAAAAGAACAAACCCATTAATCTTTGTTACTGCTACAAAATAAAATAAAAATAGCGAACAAAAGAGTTTTAGAGTATTATGCCACTTAATTTTCACATCAATTATTTATTTAACAATATATTTTGAGTGTCTATGTAATAGTAGATATACATTGTTTAATATCCAGGAATACAACAGTAAATGGTATATATAAGTCCTTGGCCTAGTGGTAAAGAGAAATGGTCAATAGCAAAAACTGTAAATGTATAGCAAATCACTGAAATGACTTCTATAATGTTCATTTCAGTCAAACACTATTCATCTTCAATGAATGGCTAACCCTAGGCTTGAGTCTCTGTAAAATAATGAATACAAGAAAATGCAATAACTTAAAATTAGTACTTCCTGGATTATGTAACTCCAACATCAATAGTAGGTTAAAATAGTGTAGCTTTGAGGCTTCCAAAAACATCAGTCAGTTTGTTTCTACCTGTATCTATTACAATATGAGATTTTTTTAAATGCATGTATGTACATTCTCAAAGACTCTGAACACTAAATCTGCATAAATTGCAAGAAAATAGCAAATAAACTGACAAAACAAAAGCAAAGACCAGAGAAATCCTCACCAAATTTGCCAAAAATATGTATAGGCATATGGATATACAAGTATGATAAGTGAAGATGTTTTCTAGAAGACACCTGACTATAACAACATTTTACATTAGGACATAGAGATAATTAGCTTCTTCTATCATGTTTTATCTCAAATGCCTGTGTCTTAGAGAACATTCTTAATGCATTTTTGCATAAATATGCATTGAATATATACAGTTTACCAAAAATAAATGGCATTTCTCAAAGTAAAACAAGTCCTTCACCTCTTTGAAAGTAAAACTAATATGAAACAAAATAGCCAGGTTATATTTAATTTTTATGCTCCAGTAAAAGGCAAAAATAAAAACCAAACAACCAAACAAACAAATCTCTGAAGTTGCAGTTTATCCACAGTATACTTATTATATATGTACAAATCCTACTGCAGTGATAAGTACATTATGGATCCACAAGCAAAGTTATTTCCGTTCTCTTACCCCTGCATTACATCAAGTAATTAATTGGTTAACTAGTCTTCAACTTGTCACCTTAATCAATATTTCTTACATGTAAATAATATTTTACAAAGTGTTTACTATTTCAAATGAGGGCACATATCTGTCTTTTTGAAAATATTACATTTCATTATAACATTGAAAAGTTAAACTGTTCTGAAAGACATGTTTTTCTGTAATAGTTTCTGCATCATTTTAATTTTAACTCTGTAAATACTTTATCAATTAGTCTAGATTCACAACTTACACAAATTAGGCACAAAGTAGGTACTCAATAAAATCTCACTTATAAATTGCCTGATAAATTTAGACATCTTTCTAAAATAAACTATTATATTATGTGTAACTATTTATGCATTCAATCTTTTTGAATTCTTGAATAAAAGTTTCTGTCAAAATGCATTATATTTACATAAAATGCAGAGATTTGACTTTAAAATAATATACAAATGGAATAGAGGAGTCCCTGGGTTAATTTAGAAAGAGATATGCTAAAATATGAATGACAGATAAAGATGAGTATTTTTTCAGCATAATTTGAAGATGACAGAGAAGTCAAAGAAATGATTACAATTCTGGAAACTGAGTGACAGAATTTTTCCAAGTGACAGTAAATAGGCAAGTCAAAAAATAAATAAGAATATTACCTTTGGGAAAAGAGTAGGAGAAGTGTATTTTATAAGAAATAGTATGATATACCATAAGTTCACAAAGTGGTGTCAAAAGTCATCTGAAATTAATTTGCTATATGTGAGAATAAATTCTGAGGTTTTTAACATATGAATATTAAAATTAAAAAAGAGTTTGAGGCAAAGAGAAAGAATCTTTAAAACATCAAGCTTTAATATAATTGGTAATTTAAAAAATACATATTGAGAAACTTCCTTATATATTTACTTTTCTTTTTTAATTGAGGTGACATTCACATAGCAAATGATTAAACTAGTATACAATTCAGTGGCATTGATTTCATTCACAATAGTGTGCAGGCACCACCTCTAGTATCAAACTTTTTCATCATTCCGGAAAAACATTCTGTGAAATAAGTAATTACTTCCATTCTCATGTCCCTCATCCCTTGGCAACCACTGATCTTCTTTCTGTCTCTATGAATTTACCTATTCTAGGTATATCATTTGAAAGTAATCACATAATATGTGAACTTTTATTTTTGGTTTCAGAAGTGGAAAAATGATCATTTAAACTAAAGCACTGAAAGCAAAGTAGATTTACAAAATTTGAAGAAAAATTGTAGAGAAAGGTCTCTGACAAAAATAAGCAGAGTTAACTTTTTTATCAATTTCATTGTATAAATATTTTAACTATTTTTTATTTTTAAATAATTGACATGACTTATTAACTATGAGTAAGTTTGTCACAAACAGAATTTTAAAAACTTATGTAAGAATTAGAACATGGGAAAGAATATGATGGCAGTCAGGACCAGTTTAAAGGTTAATGCAGTAATTTGGAATAACATATAAAAGTACCTAATAACTATATTGTAAATCATAGTAACAATAAATTAGGCTCATTCATAGTTATTTGATGTTGAGTCACACATAAACATTAATTTACCTCTCAGAAATCACTAAAACTTTTTGCAAACAAATTTTCTTAAGACACAATGCTGCCATAGAAATCATCATAGGCAAAAACAAGAAAAAAATCATATTTTACTTTAAACTGAGACCAGTTTTAGAATTTACTTACAAAGTAAGAGGGAATAATATCAGAGTTCTGTTCCAAAATCTCTGAAATTGCAGTGGTTTTTCTGTGGTCAACTAAAAGGAAATGTATTCCATTTGTGTGTTTGTTAGCATTTAATGCACAGCAGGCTTGGAAGTAGTTTTCCAAGCTACAACTCTATGGTAACTATGGAGAAAGTCCAACTGGATTTGCTTACCATCATGAGAATTAAAACTCAGAGAATTATGTTGTCACAATTACTGTATAAAAGCAGGTATAAAATTTAAAAATTTGTTTGATACACTGTTACACTATAATAACTTTTCTGTCAAATTCAAACCTCATTAAAACATAAACATAATAAAATATCTTTTGTATATTAGTATTGAAAAATGAATGAATGAACGAATGAATGAATGAAAAAAAATGTAGATAGTGGGAAGAGAAGCCACTATCAGGAAAGATTCTCACATTGATTAAAAGATAAAGACATTATTTCTATGACTAAAGGTCATTATTTATAAATACATCATTTCCTAGAAATTTTTTTTTTCTTTTTCTCAAACTATGTTTGACTTGCTTGAATAAATAGGATCTTATTTTTCAACATACATTTAAAATTTCATTCAATCCTTGATGCAATTTTTCATTCTTAGTAGGACTGATCCTGCCTTCTTTTGGACTTCTTTGTATCCCTCCAAATTTTCTCTATTCATAGACCTCTTATTACTGTATATTCTATACATGGTTTAAATCTATGTCCTTAAACATGAGCCTTCTATGCTGTAAACTACACAAAGACAGGCATATTGTCTACTGCTCTTGTCTGGGTGATTTGTTCAGCAAATAGCTTACAATTGGTACTCATTTTATGTCTGTGGTAATGATCACAATATGTGAATGAATAAAAAGGTATATTAGAAAATAGGTTATGTTATAAAGTTCTGAATATGTAATAAAAGTTTGTAGTAGTTATAAAATATAATCACTGATACTAGTGTTTTACAATTACTTTCATCTTTGAATCTAGGTAATTCTTTTTCTTTCCCCCATTGACTCACATCTTTGAAATCCATTGTGAATTCTGACAATTTTTACTGGAGGTATTCTTTCTTTCACCTGCTTTTTGAAGAAGCTGTTTGAGGTGATTTGTTGGTCCTGTATTCAATGGCCAAAATGTTTTGAAATGGAGGTCAAGGACTGTTGTCATCTCTTTCCATTCACAGATGTATATTTTTTCATACACAATCATCATTCAGTTCATGACATTGACTCACTAGAAATTTTGTCATGTGTTTGTTTAATAAGTGACAAGAAATGAGAAATTATGAGTATTTGCTTTTGATTGTTTTGTTTTCCAAAACATTAGTATTGTAAATCTGTGTGGTATTTTAAAAAGATCAAGTAATGTAGAATAAATAGGAAATAGTTAACATCATTTATTTAACCCTTCTCATGGCAAATATATCCATATATTTGTTATTGAGACCTACTACCCATGTATGCATATATTTATGCAAACATATTAATAGTAGAATCAACATTAAGTTATTCACTTCTTGTTAATTTCTAATGGTAAGTTAGAATAGTCATATTTCAATGAAAATGTGTACACACTTAAAGGGGATATCTCTATCCTTTACGTGGTTGGAAATAAAGAGTCGATTTTGTCAAATAATATTGTTGCTGTTGGATAACATTTCCTCAAATGAAAACTTAATAGGGCTTGATAATGTTTACTATTAAGAATATTTTATTATTAAACATGTCTCTAAGAATTTCAGAACCTTTTTCTGAAGTAAAATAATACAAACAAGGTCACAGATGATTGTTTCAATTCCGTTTCCAGTTCCATTTTTATCTTTTATGCCCAATTAGCTTGTCTGATGAAATGTTTTTGGGTTGTTTTTTTTTCAGTGAAGTTTTATCAGACGGTTTTTTAAAGTCTTTTCTGAAGACAATAATGTTTATTGCACAGTGCTTGAAAATCTAACCTCTATAAGACTGAGTGCAAATATTATATGAATAAAGAACAAAAGTATAACTGTGATGGTAAAACATTCCATCAAAGATCTTTATTAGTGCTGAGTAAACACTAAAAATCATTGAAAAGCACGGCTTTCACACATATAATTAATTCACCCTATAGTATGAGAGGGCAACTGAAATACAGTAGTTGCCCACATAATTACATTAATTGGTATTTTGATTTCATAAGTGTTTTTCTTGCCACCAAAGTCACACAGCAGGTTAGGTTAAATATTTAAATACTTTCCTTGCATATCTACTAGACCATGGCTGGCAAACTTTAGCCTGTAGGCAAAAT
>PVKE010046407.1:0-12272 GCA_004027555.1 Craseonycteris thonglongyai | reverse complement strand
GGGAGGGGAGGTGGGAGTGGGCACCAGCATTATGGACACACTCAATAGTTTGGTGGTTACCTTGGGGAGGGGGAGGAGTGGGGAGGGAGAGTTGGGGCGGGGCAGGGGAGTGGGAGTGGACACTGGATATATGGTGATGGAAGGGGAGCTGATTCTGGGTGGTGGGCACATAATGTGATGCATAGGTGATGTGATGTGGACTTGTACATCCAGAAACTATCTAATTGTTACCAACCAATGTCACCCCAATAAATTTAACAACAACAAAATTCTGTGTATTTTGGGTACATGGGTCAGCACGGGCCGGGGCCGGGATTCGATTAGAACTGGGCTTCCCAAACTTTTCTCATATCACAGCCCAAGTAGAAAGTGGTTAGATTTGTATAACACTCTGGTGTTGACTGAAGGGAATTTGGGATCCCATTCCAGCTGCTTGTGCCCATGTTGAGAGGGACCTACGGGGATTGATGTACCCTCCTTTGGGAACTCTGCCTCTGAGGGGAAGAAAGAGTGTGCAAACATGCTGGACTCAACACATCCACACATCCCAGAATGAACTCTTCTGCCCACTAGGTTGGCTCTCACCCCATCATCTCATTTATCTCCCTTGCCTTTCTACCCAAGCTGGAAATACATGAGTTAATGCGGGATCTTTCCTTAGCTCCTTTGATCCAGTCAGCTCAACAAATACTTGCTAAGCACTTTTGGGCCGGGCACTCTTGTCCACTGATTAAAATCAATCATGGAGCCAGCTTCAAGCTCTGGCTTCTGTTTCTCCAGTCTCCTGGCCAACATCCCAGCCTACCCCCCAGGTGCACACAGAGCCTCTATTCCTCTATCCATTATATAGTCAGAGGCACAATTCCATTCCAATAGTCCTCATCTTCTGCAGGCCAAACCCACCCGTGAGGCAGTAGGCAGGGAGCCTAGTGATGCGATTCTGCATCTCAGGAGACAGAGCTGTGAGGAAGGGCACTGAACAGGAGGAGGAGGGAGGGCAGAGGGAGAGCAAGCTGCTCACCTTCTAACTTAGAAAAAGGACAATCATTTCCTCATGTTTCTCTTCTATTCTAAAATGTCTCAGGACACCTCAGTGCCCTCAGAGTAAAATAAAAATTTCTCTCAAAACCCCTGGCAGCCAGGCCTATCTTACATTTTCAAATACTGCATCTTTGCCGCGCCGCGTTCTACCCTACCCAGGCTCATTACTCAACTTCATGGGGCCTTTCTTTTCTGTCATACAACCGGATACAACTATACAATCATCAGGACGCATTAGCTTTCTTTTTTTTTAAATATTTTTTTATATATATATTTTATTTATTTTTGACAGAGAGAGAGAGAGAGAGAGAGAGAGAGAGAGAAAGAGACAGAGAGAGAACTGAACTGGGGGAGCTCCCCAGTTCAGCACATGGGTCAGCACGGGCCGGGGCCGGGATTCGATCCCGGGTCCCCGGCACTGCAAAGTGAGCGCTCAACCCACTGAGCCGTCCCGGCTTCCCCAACAATAGCTTTCTTGCAAATCTGCTGAAAGGGCAGAGTGATCTTTGTGTTTTAAATTAGCCCAGCAAATTCCACTGTCCCTGGAGTGGGACAAATCCCACATGAAATCTCATTATTCAAGTCATCACTGAGCTCTTGCCTTCTTCATATTTAGCCCCTATGCATGCCAATGCATTTTTGCATGTTAAAAACACATTTGAATTTAGAGTTATCTGATTCTTGTTCTAGTTTGGACTGCTTTGATAACAGACAATTCTAGTCTTTTTTTTTTTAAGATTTATTTTATTGTTTTTGACAGATTATATATATATATATATATATATATATAGAGAGAGAGAGAGAGAGAGAGAGAGAGAGCGCGAGGGAGCGAGAGAAACAGAGACAGAGACAGAGAACAGGGAGGCTCAGAGCAGTTTTCATAGTTGTACATCATCAGTTTTTGACATGGTTTTGTCAAAACTATGTGAGGTGAGTGGGGGCTACACAGGGCGGGAACTGAGCTGAGGGCCACCTGCATGGGAAGCATGCCCCCCCTGAGCCAGAGAACCAAACTGGGGGCCTTCCGCATGGAAAGCACAGCCCAGTTCAGCATATGGGTCCGCACGGGCTGGGGCTGGGATTCAATCCTTGGTCCCCGGGGCTGCAAAGTGAACACTTAGCCAACTGAGCCATCCCGGCTTCCCCAATTCTAGTCTTCTTTCAACATCCTTGTTTGTTTCATTGTACCCATTTTTTATTCACCTCAATGGTGGTATTGCTTGAGGGCTATCATGACCATCAAGCCATCATCACATGAGTCAGAATTTCAATCATGTCATTCTTATACAACACACTCAGGAAAAATGATCTGATAAAGACAGATTTTTAAAACGCTATAGTAATTTAAAAATAATAGCAACAAAGGTAAAGCATGTTACACAGCCTAGGAAAGATAATAACCTACTGATCAGTTGCCAGGGTGTACATTGTTTTCAGTACACTGAACTTGACATTTTTTCTGGGCCATACTTCTTTAAAGCACCGAAGAAAACTAAGCAGGTATGGGAGAGAAATTAGGTATGGGAAGACTTGGGATTTCTTGAGTACATTGTTATGAATACAGCTCCCCCTAGTGTACTGAACAACACAGGTACCCGAAGTGTGCAAAAGTTGATCTCAAGTTCAAGAGCTGAGAGCTTTCTTATTTCCAAACACCAACTTTCCCTGAACAGCTTGTGATCTCTATTTTGCCACTGTTTTCCTCCTGCTGCGTAACCAACAGGTTAGGGAAGAAAGGGGAGAGGAGCTTTTCCCAGTTTGATTTGAGCCCCGATTGTCATGGATGTTATGAATTGATTGGCGGTACCCAAATCACATCAAAAAGTTCAAAAACGTTACTTTATAACAAGTTCTTACTTTCTCATGAGGTAGGAGAGTGTGACTAAGAAGAATAAGCAAAACTGAGAGGTAATTCCTTGTTAATTATTTTACCAAAAATGTTATTTGACCCCAGCTTCTACTCATCAAATGTCAATCATACGCGAAGATACTTTCCTCAAGCAGGCTACACGGACCATTTGGAAGACGAAAGTAAGTCTTCTAATAGGGAAAAAATGACTTACATTAAAGCAACATTTCACAAAGCATGATCTCCAGAACACTAGTTCCTCAGGATGTTAATGGTTCTTAACATGGGCTTCATGGCAAATAGTTTTGAGACATACGGGGTTCAACAAAGATAAACTGATCAAAAAAAACCTATATTACTCCTCCAAATCCTTAGTATGCTCTTAAAATACCACTGTATTGAGTAGACACTAGGCTTCCAACGGCAGCATTTCTCAAATGGTTTAACACACTGCTTTCCCGCCTCTCCCTTACACCTCATGCTTATCTCATACATGTGGTGTGTGAACTATCCTTTGGGAATATGCACTGGATTTGAATTTCATTAACGTTCAATCAAACATGGAGGACAAATAGGAGAGTGTGCCAAAGAAGGAAAGACAAGAGTGAATATGATACAAGCAGCAAATAGGGTGGCTGTAAGGAAGTCTGTGGTGAGTGTCATAATTCTCCTCATGCAAAACACTCGTAATGCCACATATTAAAGTCTCAACCCGTCAGTCCTATAGTGGGGTCAGAAGGATCCACCACGCTGAACACATCAGCAGCCCACAAAATCATTACCAGATTCTTCCCACAACATCCCAGCAGCGATGCCACTTCTGAGAACGAGAAGCAAGGCTCTAAAGAGTACAGTATCCCATCCAGCAGCTTTTCAACTTTCATGAAAACTTTTTCCTTCTTGGTCATATGGCAACAATCCCTCTCCTGGGTATCTACCCAAAAAACATGAAAACCGTAATCCACAAAGATATATGTACCCCAGTGTTCATTGCAGCACTGTTCACAGTGGCCAAGTCATGGAATCAACTAAAGTGTCCTCTGATAGATGACTGGATAAAGAAGTTGTGGTACATTTACACAACGGAATACTACTCAGTGATAAGAGACGATGAAATACAGCCATTTGTGACAACATGGATGAACCTTGAAACTATCTTATTAAGAGAAATAAGTCAGACTGAAAGAATCATGAAACATATGACCTCACTCATAGGTGGAATATAAAACTGAAAGGAACAAAGAAACACTCATGGACACACTCAATCGTTTGGCAGTTACCTGAGGATAAAGGAGAAGGTGAGTGAAAGAGCGAGGGGTGGGGGGGAGTTGGGAGGGGGCACCAAATATATGATGACAGAGGGAGAGCTAATTCTGGGTGGTGAGCATAGAGTGCAATACATAGATGGTGTAATGTAGAGTTGTACACCTGGAACCTATGTAATTGTTACCAACCAATGTCACCACAATAATTTAACACTAAAAAAAAGAAAGATTAAAACAAACCCCAAAACCTTTTCCTTTTTACACAACCTGTACTCATTCACATGAATATTTAGGTTTCTTACAGCTAACAGGATCACACATACACAGGATACTGTAGAGCCATCATAAGTAGCCTGTATTTAGTAGAAGGTGTGAGATAAAGATGAATTCTGCAACTCACAGCTAGATAAAGTGCTCCCAAATACTGTGGTAGAGAAAAGTGGAAATCCAGAGTGGTTTGTCTAGGCTAATGGCGTAAGATAATAATGGTAACTCATGTCCAGAAGAATATGCCTATTCCGGTCGGCTCAATTCACATTTCAGCACTGCTGCTTCCCATGGACTTGGTACACTGGGCAAACACTTACAGATGTGAGGGATTGGCAGCATCAATGAACCTGGACATATGCGTAATTCTATTCTCTCTCGCTGGGGATCCAGCCTTTTGTGGAGAAAATGAATGTTCGTTAGTCTCAGGATTGTGGCTATTGGTCTCTTAGCATATGAGGGTGGAGGGTGAGATGAAGTTCATCCCAGAAGCAGGTCTTGGTTTTCAATGGATGTTCTATTTTCTTCCTAATGCTTTCCAGCTGGGATGACTTGAAGCATGGGGAGATCAAGTGATTTACTCGAACCCCCAGTGAAATAGACCAGCTGGGACTTGAACTTGGGGATTTGCTGGTGCACAGCCCTTGCCCTGGTCAGTTAACTGCTGTGCTTCCTGGTTGAGCTGCCTCCCTCGCTGCCCCTCGCAGCCGGCAAGCTGTGTCTGGCGCAGTCGGTCCTCCCGGCTGTCTCTGCTCAGGACTGGAATAAGAAGCGTGTTACAGGTCAAGTCTGAAGGTTCTGGCAGCGCTGTGTAAGGCAGATTGCTCCATGCCTGCTCAAAGCCTACAGGGGCTGGCAAAGCCAGATTGAAGATAGCTAAACTCACATGCCAAGATTCCACAAGGAAAAACTTAGCTCACATTTTTCCCTTGCATGGTGATTTTTCTTTCTCTCCTCTTCCCCCTTTCTTTTCATTTGTTTTCTTTCTTTTCTTTTCTGTATTTTTCCTTTTTTTTTTTTAGAAAGGGAATCCCCATGTTTACATGTTGAAATCCAAAATGCACAAGTGGTCAGTTCACAATTCTGTGACCGGTGAACATCTGTGGGCCTGGGTGTTCCTTGAGAATCAGTGCTTGGAGCTGTGAGCCAAGCCTGCCCTAGGCGGAAAGGAATTCTCAAGTGAGTGAAACAGTCGGGGAGCGAAGAGGCCAGCGAGAGCCTATGGCTGGGTGATGCTCTAGGTCTGGTTTGGGTCTGGTTTGGGTCTGGTTTACTAGGGGCACGTCTGCACTTGACTTTGCCTAGTTTCATGAGCTGTACATGACTATTTTTTGAGATGGATCCATCTGAAATGCCTTATAAGAAATAGGACTTGACTCTATTTTACTTAAAAAGAAAAAAACAAAACTCTATAATGGGGAATGAGCAAACATGGTCCCCATCTGCTTATCCAGAAACAAGAACCTCTCTGTGTCCTTTCAGTAGAGAAAAAACATCTAGAATTATACAATGTATTCTGACATCTGTACATGAGGATTTAAGTGGTTGAAAACCAATAGGGCCTCCCTCTGTGGAGGGAGTCCCACAGCCACCACTCCTAGGAAAGCCTCATGGAGAGGCTTCCGTGTGGCAGGCGGTGCTGGGTGTGGCTGCATGTGCCTTGTCGTTTTCACTGTGGATTCTTGGGCAGGCGATGGACTCTGGCTATACCAGCATTTCAAAGTTTTAATTTGGTGGATTCTCAGAAGTTCATTGAATCCTCAATGGGAAAAAGGTGTGTGATGAATTTACATCTTCCAGCTGAGCCTTGATTCCCCCATCTGTAAACGAGGGAATGGACCACATACCGGTAACTGCCAAGCCCAAGGCAGCTCTGGGAGCCTGGGATTTCAGGCTAGCTTCTCTTCTAGTTGGAGTTTCACTCCTCTGCTCTAACTTTTCTGGGTATTCTGGCTGTTATGGTCTGAATTATGTCCTCATGAAATTCATACGTTGACATCCTAACTCCTAGGACCTCAGAAGATGACTCGATTTGAAGGGCCTTTACAGAGGTAATTACATTACAATGAGTTCCCTTTAGAGTAAGGTGACCAGATTTTAACATTGGTAAAGCGGGACACCATTGACCTGGGGGGAGGGGGTTCTTGATTAAAAATTTGGTCTATCTCCCGCCGCTCCCTAGCTTGTCGTGCCTTCTTTCCAAAAATCGGGACTTTTTTAAAACGCCGCGGGACGCAGGACAAATTGTTAAAAATCAGGACTGTCCCGCCAAAAGCAGGACGTCTGGTCACCCTACGAGGGCCTTAGTCTAATGTGACTGGTGTCCTTATAAAAATAGGAAATTTGAATACAGACATGAGCACACAGAGGAAGCACTATGAGTATGTGGAGGTACAGAGAGAAGATGGCCAGGGACAAGCCCAGGGACAGGCCCCAGAAGAAACCAACTCCGCTGACACCTTGATCTCAGACTCTTGGCTGCTGAATTGTGAGAAAATAAATTTCTGTTGTTCAAGCCCTTGGGTCTGTGGGATTTTGTCATGACAGCTCTAGCAAACGAATACACTGGGTCACACCACAGTGACTTTTTGGAACCGTGAAAGAAGTTCCATGTGTTTTTCTTAATAGACTCTTAGTCTTGGTTTTAGCTAAAATAGTCTCTCTCTCTCTCTCTCTTTTTTTTCCCCCAGGATATTTAAAATACTTTTAAGAAAGTTGGTTTCTTTGTCATCAGATATGAAGTCAATCATTTTAGTATAATAAATCCTCTTTATTTTTAGTTGAAGGAAATTTTGACCCACAGAACTATTTTCCTGAATGGCTGTGGATCATCATTTTGCTTTTTAAAGAAATACTATCATTATCTATAAAATTCATTGTAAGCCAAATACGTCACTGGATAAACCCTCTGGTAACAGCATGTTTATAAAGAACTTCAGCCCAAACAAGGGATTCTAGAGGAGGCAAAGTCCAGATTTTCTTTAGTATTTTTTTCCTTTAAAGTTCACACAGAGTCAAACATCACATGACTGGGTTACTGATGAACACATTAAATGATAAGGAAAAGTAATCACTTATCACTTCACTGTTTGAGACTTGCAGAATCTTACTTGAAGTAAAGCATGTTGTTACCCAAATTGATTTTTCTTTCATTTACTACTAAGATTCTGATTCTTTCCTTTTATAAATACATAGACGATGTCATGTAGAACTGTACACCTGGAACCTATGTAATTTTTACTAACCAATGTCACCCCAATAAATGTAACAATTAAAAAAAAAGTTGTCACGTGTGGTTGAAATGTAGTGTCCAGTATCTAGAAAGCAGGGCACTGCCTCTCTCTCTCTCTGTAATTTCCATTTGATGCAGCTTGAAATTTCTCAGGGACAGCATTTCTGGATTGAAACTGATCACTTCGGAGGAGAGAATTGTTTGAGCTTTGAAGCTCTACACGTCTGAGAAAGGTATCAGAGTGAGCACTAAGAGATGTGGCAAGGCACGTCCTTGCTTGCCCATGTCACCACAGACATGCTGCCAAGATAGCCACTATCAGAGGTCAATGGTTCCAATGAAGGGGACCGATACCAAACCAATCAGCGGGCACAGCAATCAAATCAGTGGCTATTGAGCATTTTATATACACAACTAGATGGAGGAATGACTAGCTCATTTTTCCAGCCAGCTCGTTGGGGGTCATCTAATTAGAAGAAGGAGAGGTCATAGATTTTTAAAACTACACCTTTCCAAAACTCACATCTTGAGGAAGAAAGCTTGGTCAGTTTCAGAGGCTGAGGGGTATGAGGAACCACAGGTAGCAACAGAATGGAAAAAATGTCGATGTATTTATATTCATTTATTTACATGAGTAATGAATAAGTTAAGAAACACTTCATCTCAACAGATTGCTTTTATTTTAGCTAAGCTCATGTTTTAGTTCCATATATATTTTTCAATTTCCATCAATGTCAAACACCATTTTTTCCTTTCTTCTTGAAAAAAAAAAAGATTTACAAGCACTTTTACGGCACTCAAGGAAAGTAGGCTGAAGTTTCATAATAATAATTTTCGTTTTACAAAACATCCATCAGACCAAAATAAAAGCATTTTAATTAACTCCTTCCTGAGTAACTAAAACCTTGGAATGTGCTGAAAGGTTATAATAAATAAGGCAGTCAAAGATCAACCAGCTTAAAATGTATTTTTTTTTAAATTAAACTATGTAAAATGTACAATATATTTCATAAAGTACAAACTGTGTTGGGCTCAGGGCCAAAGAAATGTTGTCATGTGTGCCAAATGTCCTGATGAAGTGTTCTGACTTTTAGGACCTTGAGGCTGTTCGTTGGGACAAAATAACAGTAAGGCCCTGCAAGGAAATCAGGCAGCATCTTTCGCTGTGATGTTATAATGATCACTGCTGACAAATGCCTTTGAACACACAGGTACAAGTGCTCATGGGAACTTGCACTAAGCGATACGTTTTTAAATGACCAATTGTCTTGATGTTCTGACAACAGCAGAGAACTCTCAGCCAACTCAACTTTATTTTCAGATAGTGAGATGGCACAGTGTGTAAACTAATTATCATTCTTGATATGCAGTTTCATAGAAATGACTCACAGGCGTACCAGGAGGCAGTTCTTGTTCTTGTTTTGAATATGATAGCCATTCTTCAGGTTGCTTTTTAAAGTATGTCTAATAGTAGGGCCCTGGACTCTCTACACAGGACAAAGGACATTTCCTCTTCTAAGAACATGTCCCTCAATCACTTCCTTGCCCCAGTTCTTTGAGGCAGAAAGGAGGCCCACAAGTTGCCAAATGCTAGACTTTGTCCCTCTGTGGTCCCAGCCTTCACTGGACTCCTGCGGGCTGGAGCCTTCTTAATACATCTCATGATAAAGTAGCTTTAGTGCACACTTGACAGGTTCCGAGTGACTTGCTTTATATCTTGGCTATCATCCAATTTTAGTGAACGAAGAAAACATTCTAGAGAGACTTGTTGGTTTCTGAAAAGCAGAAAATGTGTAGCTTGTGTAAAGTTAGAGTCTCATTGACTATGAAGTATTCCCAACTCACACTTTGCGAATGCCCTTGAAGGGCTGGCTGTAGGGGAGAAAGCACAAAGGAGACAAACTCTGCTGCATATACCCTGCCTGCCGCCACCACCTCTACACCCCCGCTTCTCAGCTGGCTGGCTATGACCCACCCAGCAGTGTATGTATTTTAGGAGGGGGAGAGAGGATTAAAGATGAAAACATTTCCAAATCCAAAGAAATAGGTTTCTACTGACTGAACCAAGGCATCATGGGTAGATGGTGGGTGATGTGAGTGGGATGGGGAGGAGATCTACATACAGTGGAGGTATGACATGGCCCAGCACCTACTCAGATCACCTTGGAGGCAGACACCTACTCATAAAGCTGGTCCACTGGCCTGGTACCCAGAGGCTCTCCTTCTCCTCTTGATGTCCTAGTGAGCGTTCTCAGGAGTGAGCTGCGTCCATAAGAAATGGAACTATAGTTTCACTGCTGTCTGTACACAGCTTGGTACCTCTTTTTACCCAAAACCGGTACCTCTTAAGGAACTAGAAGGTACTATGGGAACCAACTGGCCAGGGGTGTGCCTGATAGATTATGCACTGTCTGTGGTCAGGCCTAGAACTTCTGCCATTGGTCAAAATCAGAGCTTCATTGGTTTCTGGCTTTTCAGTTAATGCAATGCTGGGGAGAGAAATGTTTCTATTGGATGCACAGGGTATGACCAGGCCAATTTCCTATGCCACACGACCTCCAGAGCTGACGTGTCTTGCCTATACTCTTCCTCACACAGCAAACAAATTCTTTCCCCATTCGACTTTGAAATCTGTCAGAATGGTACTTGGAAACGGAATGTCTCCATGGAGCTTGCCGTGCACTTTGACCTGGAAGGTATTCAGGGCTCTGGGCCGGTTGCGGGTGCGGCACAACTTGCTCTTTCTGAGATAAGTATGCTGCTCTCGGTGAAAGGGTCCCCTGAGATGGGCCAGAGGCAGACTTCTCCCCATGTGGGTAGAAACCACTTATCCAGGGACATCTCCCATTTGATGTCCTCATCTGCTTACCGTTTCCTCTTAGATTCTTCTGGAGTTGATTCCCTGGTATGTGAAGTGGTTTTGTGTTTCTACGAAATATACAAGTCTGGATGTTTCCTACCACTGAGGTAATTTTTTTACAAGTCACTTTACAAATGATAAGTTATTGGGGTTTAGGCTATATTCCCCTCTACCCTCTCTCATTAGACTAGGGGAATAAAGCTATTTTCTGTCAAGATGCCTTGTGATGGAGTCATCTAGTGAACCTGGGAAGGACCCAAGGAGCCAGGAAAAAAACACAGAATAAAATTAAACAAAACCCGCAAAACCGGGTATCTCCCCATGAACCCAACCTGTGGGAATGTTCTGTCCTTTTCAATGCAGCTGAGCATTAATTTAGTCCCTTCAGGGTTTTGCTTCCCCGACCGAAACAATTTCTGGAAAAGGGAGCTAAAGCCATTGGAGGCAACAGAGTGCTGGCATCACCTCTTATAAATATCTTCGAGCCACTTCTCGTCGTCCTGCTCCTCATCATCGATCGGCTCCTCGGTTTCCAGTGGGGTTGGAATGAAGAACTGGGGCCTCAGAGGGGCCTTGCTGACACGAGACTTCAGTCCAAACTTGCGCTTCAGCAGGTGGAACTGCTGTCTGACGTAGTGGTAGAACTCGTACTCGTATCTCATGCGCTGGTAGAGAATCTGCACAGCCTCCGGGGAGGGGACGGTCTTCCTCACGGTCACAGTCATGTTTCCAAGTTTCCTATGCTCTGGAAAAGAACCGGGTTGCACATGAGCGATTGTCTGTTACGCTGTCGCTTAAAGGGAACCGGGGGGAGTCTGTGTATGACCTGCATCACATTGGCAGCTCTTAAAGGAAGAAAGCCAACAGTCAAGGACTAGAAGGGAAAATGGGTTCCCAGCAATGCCTGGAAAGATTTCGCTATATTCTAGGGGTTAATGTCAACATTAGTTGATTGAACATACCCATAAACCATCTAGCAGTTTCATGAGATGGGAACTATGCAATCTGACCACAATTCAATGGTTAATTATAAGTTATATATTATATTCTTGTGAATAGCAAAATCTACCCTCTTTTCATCTTTCATTCCCTGTTAAACACTTAAAGGGTTGTCAGAAGGAAGCACAGAAAAAAAGCTGCTTCACTACTTTCTAATCATCTTGGGTTTTAAAAAATATTGATATCTATTATTGATAGTTTAATTTGATAGGGAATCTATTTGCATTTTTTTTTTCTATTTTAGCAAGGCATCTGCCAATAAAAATAAAGAACGGTTAAGATCCTTTATATACAATTTTAACTGTTGTAAATTTTAAATGGTTATTTTGTATGGTAAAGTATATAACTAAAATCTGCTTAACTTAATAGTAATGCTTAATAACATAAAATGTTTTATATATATATATAAAATGTATATTTACATGACAAATTTTTCACCATTTTGAAGTGTACATAGTGGTGGCATTAATTACTTCACCATGCTGGGCAACTGTCACCTCTATTTCCACAATTCTTGCATCGCTCCACACAGAGACTCTCTGCCCATTAAACAATAAGTCCTATACCCCTCCTCTATGCATTCCTCCCCGAGGAACCTCTAGTCTATGTTCTATGAATTTTCCTATTCTAGGTACCTCACATAAGTGGACTCATGCAATATTTGCCCTCTGTGTCTGGCTTTTTTCACCTAGCATAATGTTTTCAAGATCCATCCATGTTGTTGCATGTGTTAGTACTACTTTCCTTTTTTTTTTTTTT
>PVKE010046406.1:0-12270 GCA_004027555.1 Craseonycteris thonglongyai | reverse complement strand
ATGGAACATAGTCGACAAAGAAAGGTTCCCATTTTTTAAAAAAGCGGCATATAAAATCAAATCGTTTTTCGGGTCAACGTATTTATGCGAATCTTTGTTTTCAAACATGAATTTAATAAAATCACGATATAGATCTCGACTTACCGATGAGCATCTTAATAATTGTTTGCTAACAGGGTTGTCGTCATACTCTCCTAATGACGAGGCACTGGCCAATGAAATGCAATGCCAAAGATCACACTGACAGATTGTTTTTTTTTTATGTTTTCTTTTATGTTTTTTTAAATGATTTTATTATACGTGTTTTTTATTTACTTTGTATTACGTTTTGTATATATGTTTCTTTGTGTGTATATAATTTGTACAATAAATTTATTATTTTAAAATTATTTTTATTATTTTTTATTCTTGTTCAATAATAAATATCCTTAGAAATAGCTGGTGCCTGCCGCCCTACTGATATTTTAGAATGCGCCCTAGGGTATAAAAAGGTTGGGAACCCCTGGTTTATACCAACAACAAAAATTATTAAATTATAATTCTGATGCTGGTTCATTACTTAAAATTCTTTAATTTTCTCCCCTGCCCATAGGACAGAGCCCAAACTTCTTATCAAGCAAGGCACACAGGCCCTACTTACTAATCATCATCTTTCATTATAACCAAGCTATCTGATTTATTGTAGGCATCTTTTTTTATGACTGTGCCTTTTCATTAACTTTATCTTCTGCCAAAGATGACCTTTTCCTAGTTATTTTCAAACTTATCAGAGGCATCAATTTATATATAAGCAGATGATAATATTTACCTAATCTGTAAAACAGGGGTGTCCACCCTTTTGGCTTCCCTGGGCCACAATGGAAGAATTGTCTTGGGTCCCACATAAAATACAGTAACACTAACAATAGCTGATGATCAAAAGAAAAAAAAAATCACAGAAATATCTCATGTTTTACGAAAGTTTATGAATTTGTATTGGGCTGCATTCAAAGCTGTCCTGGGCCGCAGGCTGGACAAGCTTGCTGTAAAAGGTTAATACTCTTCTGTGTGCTTTCTTAGCACATGCATATTGTTCATAGCACACATCTCACTGAATTCTTTAAAGAAATCAATGTATCTGGAAACCATAATAAAAGAGAAACAGCACAGAAGGGTATAAAGAAGTAAAAATTTTCCTCTGCCTCCCACTCCCCTTTTAACTTTTAAACTGTTTAATTGTAATTCTACTGTTGGTTACTTCCTAATGATTAGCATGGTTATATCTATAGTTCTCAATATATCAACTTTAAGAGATTGCCTCCTCCTTCCTTTTATTTCTAATTCTTTTAGTGGTTACCCTAATAACACTGGACAGTATATGTTAGCTCAACGGAATATCCTGCCAAGTAAATTCTAGCAGTCCAATTCAAGTATATTTGTTCTACTCTTCAAGGACAGTGACTGTCTTATTTTGGCATTCTCAGAGCCTATACCAGAAGATATATTTAATGTATAAATGGAAAGTTTATTTTGACTCTGAGGTAGGTATGTCTAGATGTAATTGTAAGGCTGCCCAAGGATAATGAATTACTTTAAGGGTTTATTTCCTTTTTAAATATTACGTATAATATGTGACAGAATGTTTTAATATAATTAGATAGAAGCTGATCATAATTTGTAAATACCTAAAAACTTGACATTTATTTTTCATATTAAAGGCAGATGAAAAGCCACATTTAGAAAATTTTTTTTTTTAAAGATTTTATTGATTTTGACAGAGAGAGACAGAGACACAGAGAAATGGAGAGAAGGGGGAGGGCCCGGAGCAGTCTCCATAGTTGACAGCATTAGTTTTCCATACAGTTTCACTCCACAGGTGGGCACATGGCTGTGCAGGGCAGGAACTGGGCCAGGAGCCTCCCACATAGGTCGCGGCAAGAACTGAACTGGAAGCACACCCCAGTTCAGCATATGGGTCTGCATGGGCCAGGGCTAGGGATTCGATCTTAGTTCCCGGGGCTTCAAAGGGAGCGCTTAACCGGCTGAGCCATCCCAGCTTTCCCCACATTTAGAAAATTTAAAAAAATTTAAATATTTTCAGTTCAATTAAATATACAAAATAGACTTTAAACCTCTCAATACACAAATATATGATATATATATATATTTATAGCCACTTATTAGCTGTCTGACTTTAGGCAGGAACTGTCTGTCTCAGACTATTAAGTGGGAATAATGGTATTTACCTTATAGAGTTGTAAGGATTATATAAATTAATTCATATAAAGTGATTAGAAAAGCACCTTCATTAAAAAAGTTAATGAATGCTAGTAGTTACTATTATTAAATACATATTTGTGTCATTATTTAGTATTGTTTCTACAGAGGAATCTTAGTGATTCTTAACTGAATCTGAACTTTTGCCAGGCATTTAGATCTTTAAAAAGAACTTCTTTGTGAATGTTTTTATATTACTATTAGAATAATGTGTTGAGGGCATTTATAATTTGTTTCCTTTGAAGATGTCTGTTCATGTATTGATGCTACAGACTCAACAAAAAAAGTGAAGCTATTTTAAGCACTGTGAAATTTCTTTAGTGGCTACAATTTCACGCATAGTTAGTGTAGCCTCCATTTCATCCTTTTATGCTTTATACTCCAGTAGCATTCGATTTCTGACAGGCTAACACTTAAAATTTGCCAATGTCTTAAATAACACTGTTTAAGCTAACTTCTAAATTACTCTGAAATTGACTATAGAATTTCCAAGTAAACTGAAAATAACTAAATGTTTTGATTCTTTTATCAGAATTAAGAAAGATTACGTGATATATTTAAAATGTTTGGATGGGCCTTAAGCCAGATTTGTTAATATATTATTGAAAAATATCAAGTAATAGGAACCTTTAATGTCTGTGGTAAACTGAGAAAAAAAGATTTAATAACTTTATATAAAAACCAGTGATAGCACTGTTATTAAAATTTTTAACTATAAATTCTAAAGGTACTTGTAGAAAGCCACTCTGGTATTTTATATTTAACTCATTTATCTTACCATAACTATGTGAAGTATTAATACCGTTATTTTACCATGTATAATGCATTCCCATGTGTAATGAGCACCCACACATTTTTTGACCCAAACTTTCAGGGGAAAAATATCTATTGTTTTAATTTTTTAGTTATTGATTTCTAGAATTACACTTTTAACCCATAAACATTAATAAAAGAATTAAAAACATTTATATAGATACAGAATTAGTACTACTTATGCATAACGTGCATCCTTATTTTTCCTTCACAAATTTGGGCAAAAAAGTGCACGTTATCCACAGAAAAATACAGTAGGTGTTAACATTTTCAAGATGAGAGGTAAAATAGTATAGAGGTTTAAAAACTTGGGGCTCTGAATTCAAACAGACCTAAGGTGAAGTCAGGTTGTAGCACCTCATTGCTGGATAACTTGGGGCAGATTACACCCAAGTTTCCTCTTGTGTTAAACAGAAACATTATCTGTTTCATCCTCACAACTCTATAATGTAAATACTTAACACATAACCAAAGTAAAAGAAACACTCAAAGGTGAGACAATGTAATTATTTCAACAAAAATGAAGATCTAGTTATTACAACAGAATTGAAGACCTCCCAGTAAATTGCTAGCTCGAAGTCACAAAGCTAGAAAGCAATGATGCTGAGATGAAATTCAACTCTTTTAAATTCTTATAAAGGGAGAAAGGGATAAACCTCTACTGAACTATACATATATATTTTTAAAGATTTATTTTTATTGTTTTTGACAGAAAGAGAGAGAGAGAGAGAGAGAGAGAGAGAGAGAGAGAGAGAGAGATACAGAGACAGAGACAGAGAGAATGGGGAGGGCCCAGAACAGTCTCAATAGTTGCACATCATTGGTTTTTCCACATAGTTTCATTCCACAGGTGGACATGGGGCTGCACAGGGCAGGAACTGGGCCGGGGTCTCACCCCGGTGAGAACCAAACTGGGGGCACTCCTTAGTTCAGCATATGGGTCTGTTCAGGCCGGGGCCGTGATTCAATCCTCGGTCCCTGGGGCTGCAAAGTGAGCACTTAACCCACTGAGCCATGCCGGCTTCCCCTGAACTATACATATTTCAATACTATCTCTCTGGCTTGCTTGGAGTACATGCAAATGTGAAGGCAGAGTATTCTACACACAGACAATGGGCATGCTACTGTATAAAGCTGGTCAATTAACACTACAAGTGTAGGAGATCTAACTACCGTATTTTCTGGCGTATAAGACGACCGGGCGTATAAGACGACCCCCTAATTTTACAGTTAAAACATAGGTTTAGGCCTATATTTGCTGTATAAGACTACAGCCTCGGAAGTGGGGGGTAGTCTTATACAGCGAATATAGGCCTAAACCTATGTTTTAACTGTAAAATTAGGGGGTCGTCTTATACGCCCGGTCGTCTTATACGCCGGAAAATATGGTATATGCTTCAAATTATTTTATGCACTGGGTACTCAGGTCCATTTATTCAAATCTAGTGAATATAATATTATTGAAGATAAACATTTTTAATTCTGTTTTAGTATTATCTAAAGAGCAGATTTCTAAGTGGGGAAAAAAGCCCAGCATCCAGTACCTGGACTATTGAGCTACTTTATACAGAGCCAGTGATGGCATAACTTGATGATGTGAAGCCTAGGCCTCTGCTGGTCTATTCTGTGAATGAGACCCACATGGTCCAAAATTCAAATTAAAGAAATCTCTTCTCAATCTGTAGTTTAAAAAACACCTTTAAACCTTTTTCTTCCAAATTTAAAAAAAACTTTGAAATGTTACCAAGTATTAGATTAAAAATATAATCTATCAACTCATTTAATCCTTATCTTATAAAATAGCAACTCTTATTATTCCCAAATTATAAATGAATAAAGTGGCACAGAGTGATCAAATAATTTGTCTATGATCCTCAGCTGAGTAGCAGAAGATCTGAACCTAGTTTGCTTCTAGAGCTTGTATTCTTAAGCAGAGGAATGTTAGTAAGAAAATTAGAAATTGTGATTAGTCTAATAGCTTGCTTTTTTCCACAAAGTGTTTAGTTTTATACTACAAATATATAATTTAATTCACTTTGTTATAATGTTATTTCTGGTTTCAAAGATTATCATGGCTTCCACCTGGTCTGCCACCTGAAAAAGTTTGAAAGCCAATAATAATATATTTTATTCTAGATTGATTTTAAAATATGGGTTTCACACAATTTTTGCAATAGGTTTGTCCTAACACAACCAATCTCCACTTTATCAATCATTAAAAATTTTTTTTTAATAGCAAACCTTCTTTCTTCAAATGCAGTCTTTCATAAGACATCTAAAAATGATGCAAAAGGTACAAACTTTTAAAGTTCAAGCTTGTAGTAGTTTTCCTTATTAAAATGTGTCAGTCAGGGGATGATGCCAGGATAGCGCTTGCCTTGCAACCACAAGGTCTGGGGATTGAATCCCAGCCCCAGCCTGTGGAAACACATATGCTGAACTGCGGCACCCAACTGGTAACTGCCTGGATGGCACTGAAGGTTCTTGCCTCCTATGCAGGAGGCCTCCAGTTTGGTTCTGCCCCATGCAGCCCCACATCTGCCTGTGTGGAATGAAACTATGTCGCAACTAATGATCTACATTGTAGGAGACTGCTGTGGGCCCTCCCCACTTCTCTCTGTCTCTCTAAACAATAGAATACATCTTAAAAATAATGTGTCAGGGAAGCCAGGATGGCTCAGTGGGTTAAGCGCTCACTTTGCAGTGCTGGGGACCGAGGATCGAATCCCGGCGCCAGCCTGTGTGGAACCACATGCTGAACTAGGAGTTCTCCCAGTTCGGTTTCTGTCTCTGTATCTCTCTCTCTCTCTGTCAAAAATAAATAAATAAGTAAATAAATAAAATACATTAAAAAAATAATGTGTCAATCAACAGGACTCAAAAATTAGAAATCTAGAGTTATATTTGACATAATTTATTTCTATATTTTGTTCCACATATACAAACAGTTGCAAATGTTAAAAGTTTTAATTCTACTAATTCTGTTACCCTAAGATATTTCTTCTTGATTCAACTGGTCCAGGAACTTGAAAGTGGAGTAACAGAACTTTTTGTTCCAAATTTTTATCCCTGGAAAGTCTAACAATTCATGTTATACTGCTTTATCTATTTTATTTTACCCTACTTTGCCCAAAGCAATTATTATTATGGTATTCCAAATTGTGTTTCTTGTTTTTTTCCCACCAGCAAATCAGATACTACTACTACTGTTATCACCACCAGCTCAAGTTTACCTAGTACGTATTATAATGCCAGGCACTTTTCTAAGCAGTGTACACATACTAACTTATTTAATCCCCATAACCATTCTATGAGACAGCAACTATTATTATCCCCATTTATAAATGAAAAAAACTGGCGTACATTGATCGAATAATTTATCTAAGATTATCAGATTAGTAGCAGAAGGTATGAACCTAAACAGTTTGCTTCTAGAGCTTCTTTTCATAACCACTATTCTAAACTCCCTCCCTATACAATCAAGATTGAATGAACAGCAAATTGGTTGAAATAATTTGCTTATTGCTATATGAGTAATTCAGCTAAGTGGATTATTTTCTCCCAGGTGCTCCGGTTTAGTAACTAGCCAAACCTTCAGAATAGTAATTCAGAGAGAAGGTAGGTGTAAAAACATAAGAATAATTATGTACTAAAAACCAATTAAATAAAAATACTGGTAGAGAAGAAAAAACAAAGCTCTGGGACTACAAGAGTCTTAGTGAACCAGGATCTTAAAAAGAATAGGAACTAGCTAAGGAAATAGGAGCACATAATTAAGGAGAAATACAACAGTTCTACAATGTCTGGAAGAAGCTGAAATAAATCACTGTTAAGATACAAAAATCTTACATGAATGCGACAGGAAAAAAACATCTAGCTGCCATAATCAAGTTCAAACTCACAGAACTGGAAAGATTATACAAACATGAGAATAATAACGTATTGATTGAAATACTACATTTAATCTTGCAAATCTTAGAAAATAGAAGTTAAAAATTTCTTAACAGAAAATGTATTTGATTTATATTTATCTTCAGAAAAATCCTGGAGAACTTTTGAACCTGATGGTCACATATTTTTTATATACTTTTTTCAGACCGATTTGGGTTGCTTATGATATCCTTCCTTCTAAATAAAATATAGAAATGAGAGATCTAGATTTATAGTTAATTATAACCAAAGTATGACTAATGGATAACTGCTAACATGAAGACAAATTTTCTTTTTATATTTGGTGTATATAAGTGAGATAAAAAATACTTGAGATACTACCGTGTTTCCCCGAAAGTAAGACATCCCCCCAAAATAAGGCCCCCACTGATTCTGAAAGAAATGGAGTCACAAGAAATTCACCAGGAAATTCAGGGTTTGGATTGTTATGATGATGTTCCAGAAGATGATGACATGACTGTCATTGAATGAGTAAATGTTGTACATGGGAATAATGGTAGTAACAAGAAATTCTTGATACTGTAGGATTCACAGTTTGTCTGGTTATGCTGGTCTGTGATGACAATTACTACCGTACCGTATACAGGTAATAAATTTCCTTTTTTTTTGTTCAACAATAAATGTGTACCGTATTCTTCTTCATGGAAAAATAAGACCTCCCCTGAAAATAAGACCTAGCGCATCTTTGGGAGCAAAAATTAATATAAGACACTGTCTTATTTTCGGGGAAACAGGGTATATGCTAAAGGCATGTGGATTCAGAAACAAAAAACAGTCCTAGACCTCAAAGAGCGTAAGTTATTTGGAAAAAAAGAAAATAGACACAATACAATGGTGTAAGTTCAAATGAAGGGAACCCTCAAGTGCTTTGGGAGTACAGAGGTGTAGCTAACATAACTAGAGAGTACTGGGGGGTGGGGAGTATTAGGAAAGGCTTTCCAACAGAGGGGACACTTGAGCTAAACCTTTAAAAGTAGCTCAAGTAGAAGTGGTTTACTCTAGAAATTAAAGAAAAAAGCATAACGTATTGTCTATGGCAGGGGTGTCAAACTGGCGCCCCCCCGAGGTAATTTTTTGTGGCCCACGATGCTCTGAAATAAAATGAAAATAGAAAAAATTGTTATGAAGAAAATAGCGCTTAGGGGAGATCGAGGCAGTACTGTACACACAATTCCCTCGTTAACCCTTTAACTACTGAAGATAAGTGTACATGTGGCCCAGTGCCTTTCCTGGGGGGCCTGTGGGCGTGTATAAACGCGCTGACTCAGTTCCAGCGACATTTGTAAATGTGATGTGGTCCGCGTGAATCTTGCCTGTTGCACCAAATGGCCCATGTTTTAATTGAGTTTGACACCCCTGGTCTATGGGATTGCTTACCAATACCTAACCTGCACTTTACCTGAGAATTGCTTCATCTGTCTACTCTCTGAGGCAATATCACACAGCTCCTATGGCAGCATTTAATGTTTCTTCCATTATTCAGTAATCCTAAGCTGATCAGTGACCCAACTTGAGCTAGTAACAATTCTTGTGTAAAGTATTTCAAAAAACGGTTCTTTTCTGGTGAGAAACACTATAAGATATAACACTCAGGAAGTGGTAGTTATACTAACGTTTTCCCACCACAAGAAAAAAAAAAGAGTCAACAGTGAACTTCTATCTTAGTATTCTAATACTTAAAGCCACTCAATTATGGTACTTAGTAATACTAACTCTATAAAAATAGCACCAGGATTTTAATATTTTCCCTTTCGTTAGTTTGTTTTTTCTTTAAGTTACAAATAAGTACCGGTATGCTTTTCACAGCTGTCAACATGCTGAGTGATGTTTGTAAACTGCACCTAGGTACACAGCTATGAGAAAAACTAGTTAAAAGAGTAAAATAGCTTACCAAAAATATCTAATTCCAGCTACGGTAGTATTTGTGATGCTTAGTAGGTCTTCATAATCAGAATGAAGGGAAAAAACAAGATCAAATAAAAAGAATAATGGAATATCTATTTGTAGAATGATAATGGATTTCAAAGACATTTTCAGCTTTTATTGTATATATATCTTTAAAAAAAATCAACAAATTTTGTGCTTCTAGCTATGAAAGCTAAATTCAGCCTGTTAAATGAGTAAGCATTCCTATAAATGATTAGCCTTTTCCCTGGACAGACCCATAAAGCATGCAAGTAAACAAGGACCAAATGAGTGCTTTCATAACATTTATTACATGTAAATTGTTAAGACATTCCTATCTATAAACTACAGTTTTGTTTGTTTTTTTCTTCTAAAGAATTTATATTGAGATGCTAGGATAGCTCAGCAGGTTGAGCGCTTGCCTTGCAACTGTGAGGTCTGGGGATCAAGTCCTGGCCCTGGCCCATGCAAACCCACATGCTGAACTACAGTGCACAACTGGTAACTGCCCGGAAGGCAGCGAAAGGGTTCTTTCTTGCCTGGCCTGTGGAGGCCCCCAGTTTGATTCCCTGTGTGGCCCCAAATCTACCTGTGTGGAATGAAACGACATTACAACTAGTGATGTACAACTATGGAGACTGCTCTGGGCCCTCCCCACTTCTCTCTCACCTTCTCTCAAAAAATAAATTAAAAAAAAATATTTATTTTCATAATGATTCACATACATAGCCATGTTTAAGTATTTTTAATGTTTTTTGTTTAAGGCATTAGTCTATATACTGTAGATTTCTACTTTTTAAACTAGTACTAAACTATGATTTCAAAATTAAGCCTTAAGCCAGAGTTGAGTGAGAAAGAAAAATATACTGTATATAATGTTGCTACCCATGATCATATACCAATAATCCAGAGAGCAGTACTGCATACTTCTATACTTAGATGTAGTTTGCATCTAAGGGGAGGCTTGTTCAACATACTTTTCTATTCCTAGTAATATTCCTAAATGTTTTCGCTGTTCTGGTTCCTCTAGACTTATTAAGGAAAACCGTTCATTGATTCTGTACAACAGTGTGCTAGCAAGTGCTTAATGAGAAATTAATTACATCTTAGAGATTAGGGGATAGGAATAAAAAACAATGGATATAGTTGAAAGGTATGTTAGTATAAAAGCTCACTGATACTTGGATAAAATAATCACTTCAGCTTGTAATTAGTTAGGCATATGCTAACTGGCAGACTACTTACCTGTCTACCATTAATGCTGAACTGTAACTGCTGAAAGGTGCCAAGGTAGCAAACACAGCTCATTTAATAATGAAAATTGAACAGGAATGTAATTATTTGAAATGTGTGTGTTTCAAGATTGGTTTCACTAAAATTATACCAGCAAACTGATGTATTATAAAGCATTAATGAGAAGGGCAATACGTAAAAATACCTTTCATATGTACTTAGTTTACAGTTTAGGCACATCTGATTTCAAAGTGTAGAACCTCTCAACTGGTCCTTAATTATAAAGGAATGTATGGAATAAAGATTGTTTATTATAAAACACCCCCTATTATTCAATCCTTGGAATTTAGTGTCTCAGGAAATAATTATTGGCCAAATATAGTGTGTGGACAACAGAATAATAATTTAAAGATGAGAGGATGACTTATATAGCTTCTTTCAGCAATTTACTTCATGTGAATATCTCTTAAAAAAAAAAACAACAACGAAAAAACAAGGACAAGGGTCCTATAAAACTAGTTAAATCCTATGTCTTAAATCTATTTAAAATCAAGTTTTAAAAACTTGTTTAGATTTCATTATAGGCAAAAAAGATTAACTTTCATGAATTGAAGTCTTATCAACATTAACATATATTATCGGTATATTTGAACAAAGAAAATGAAAAACATGGAAGACTTGGAAGTTAATTTGGAACAATGGGAATTTCAGGCTCACAACTGAGAAATCAAGCATTAAATTTTGGTAGAAAACTAACATTTTTAAAGCTTGCCTGCTTTTTTCTTTCTTTTGGAACTACAAAACTGTATTCAGTATTAGAAATAAACTTTTACTACCTAATAATAAGAATATACAATTATTGTTTGAAAGCTTTATAAACCATAACACCTCAAATAGAATTCAGTATGTAGAAGTGAAAGAATATTAAAAGGAAACATAACAGAGAGATGGCACCATTTTTTTCTTACCTCAAATACAAAAAATCTCACTAACTCAATTTAATTTGGATAATATAAGTGATCTTTTCCATCTATTTTACAATTTAAAGGAGTCTAAGGGATTTAATGAAAATATTTAAAAATTGAGCAAGTTTTCTATTAATTTGAACAGTGGGTCAAAACATAGCAGATTTTATTGAACAGTTAGAGCTACGTACCTAACCTTGGCTGTTTTCAGGTGTTAAAGATGATGTTTGGTGTCTGAAAATATTAGTAGCAGGTATGTAAATTAACAGACCATATTCTTGGTTAACCAGATTAAAAGTTATAAGTTTATGTCTACAAGTATGTGCCAGGCAATGAATGCTTTACTTTCATCCCAAATTTCATTATAAGAGTTGGTTCTTATTATAAATGAATAAAACCATCTAATTAATTATTCTTTGATTTCATGTGGCCATAATTTAGGAAGACTGGAGAGCTTTAGGGTCCAAGCAGCTAGAGTAATTCTACTCCCCTTTTGCTGGACAACCATGGTAGAACCACGCCCTGTATACAACTGTACTTTTCCTTCCTATTTGCTTCGCTTCATCTAATGGGCCAGGCAAGAAATCAGTTTAGTTGCTAAAACAACAAAAGGTAAAAGCTAGAGACTTTTTTTTTTAAACTAATTAAACAATTTAATATTTTCCCTTATCTCAACTAAACCATCTAATGAAGAGTGATACTAAAAAACGACACCTTTTTGGTTTCAAATTGTGCTTCTTCCTGACAGCATCCTTTACAGTCCGGATTCAGCTGCAGCAGGTTGAACTGCCCAAGAAGGTCACAGGAGCTACAGAGCAAGTTGCTAGAGAAGCCTAACTCTCTGCAAGCCTCTGATGAGAACTCTGCCCCCAACACAGACACCTGCAAATAAAAAATGAGAAATAAAACATCATAAAGTTTCCAAAAGAGGAGAAATCAGGGCTTTCAAAATCTAACACACTGAAGATGGGTTACTCTATACCCTTATATGAATGAGTCTTTGGTTCTTCCCACCTCCTCCACAAATTTTTTTTTTCCAAATATGTCATCTTTCAGTTTAGCTACAATACAGATTTTAAAAAGGATATGTTATTTCTTTAAATATATATATTACATACATCTTTTATTAAACCTTCAATAGTTCTTT
>PVKE010046405.1:0-12277 GCA_004027555.1 Craseonycteris thonglongyai | reverse complement strand
AAATGTACCACATCTTCTTTATCCAGTCATCTGTCGAAGGGCATTTTGGTTGTTTCCATGTTCTGGCCACTGTGAACAGTGCTGCGATGAACATGCGGGTACAAACATCTTTAAAGATTAAGGTTTTCAGGTTTATTGGGTAGATACACAGTAGAGGGATTGCTGGGTCATATGGCAATTCCGTTCCTAATTTTTTGAGGAATCTCCATACAGCCTTCCATAGTGGTTGTACCAGTTTACATTCCCACCAGCAGTGTATGAGGGTTCCTTTTTGTCCACAGCCTCTCCAGCACTTGTTATCCCTTGTCTTGTTGATTATAGCCATTCTAACAGGTGTAAGATGGTATCTCATTGTGGTTTTTAGTTGCATCTCCCTAATTGCTAATAAAGTTGAGCAATTTTTCATATATCTTTTGGCCATCTGTATGTCTTCATGAGAGAAGTGTCTGTTTAGGTCTTCTGCCCATTTTTTAATTGGGTTGCTTGTTTTTTTCCTGTTGAGTTGTACAAGTACTTGTATATTTTTTATATTAGCCCCTTATCAGAGGCACTATTTACAAATATTTTCTCCTAGTTGGTTGGTTGCCTCTTTGCTTTGTTGATGGTTTCCTTTGCAGTGCAGAAGCTTTTTTAGCTTGATAAGGTCCCATTTATTTATTTGTGCTCTTACTTCCCTTGCCGTTGAGGTCAGATTCATAAAGTCCTCCTTGGACCCCAGATCTATAAGTTTAGTAGCAATGTTTTTTTCTATGCAATTTATTGTTTTCTTTTTTATTTGGAGGTCTTTGATCCATTTTGAGTTAATTTTGGTATATGGTGAGAGATCACAGTTCACATTCAGCCTTTTGCATGTGGTTTTCCAATTATCCCAGCACCAATTACTGAAGAGGCTTTCTTTTCCCCACTGTATATTTTTCGCTTCTTTGTCAAAAATAATCTGTCCATATATTTGTGGGTTTATTTCTGGATTTTTGAATCTGTTCCATTGGTCTGTGTTTTTCTGCCAGTACCAAGCTGTTTTGATTACTGAGGCTTTGTAGTACAGATTAAAGTCAGGCAGTGAGATGCCCCCAGCTTTATCCTTTTTTTCTTAGGGTAGCTTTTGTGATTTGGGGTCTTTTGTGGTTCCATACAAATTTCATCTTTCTTTTTTTTTTATCTGTTTCTAGAAAGAATGTCTATGGGATGTTGATGAGAATGGCATTAAACCTGTATATTGCTTTGGGGAGTATGGCCATTTTAAGTATGTTGATTCTTCCAATCCATGAACATGGAATATCTTTCCATTTCTTTGTTTCCTCTTTAATTTCTTCTAACAGTGTTTTATAGTTTTCAGTGTATAAGTCCTTCACGTGTTTTGTTAGATTTATTACTAGGTATTTTATTTCTTTTGTTTGCAATGGCAAAGGAAATGGATCTTCTCATCTCTTTCTGAAGTTTCATTGTTGGCATACAAAAATGCAGTTGATTTTGGGACATTGATTTTGTAGCCTGCGACTTTACTGTATTTGTCTATTATTTGTAATAGATTTCTGATAGAGTCTTTAGAGATTTCTATATAAAGGATCATGTCATCTGCAAAGAGTGACAGTTTAATTTCTTCTCTCCCAATTCTAATACCTTTTATTCCTTTCTCTTGTCTGATTGCTCTGGCTAGAACTTCCAGAACTATGTTGAATAGCAGTGGTGACAGGGGCATCCCTGTCTTGTTCCTGATTTTAGGAAAATAGGCTTCAGCTTTTCCCCATTTGGGGAAAAGGGTTTGTCATACATGGCCTTTATTATGTTGAGATACTTTCCTTCAATTCCCATTTTATTGAGTTTTTTTTATCATAAATGGGTGTTATATCTTGTCAAATGCTTTTTCTGCATCAGTTGAGGTAATCACGTGGTTTTTATCCTTTGTTTGGTTTATGTGCTGGATTACATTGATTAATTTGTGTATGTTGAACCATCCTTGTAACCCTGGGATGAATCCCACTTGGTCATGGTGAATAATCTTTTTAATGCATTGTTGTATTCTGTTAGCTAAATTTTTATTTAGAATTTTTGCATCAGTGTTCATCAGGGAGATTGTCCTATAGTTATCCTTTTCGGTATTATCCTTCCCAGGTTTTGGTACTAGGGAGATATTAGCTTCATAGAATGAGTTGGGTAGTATTGCCTTCTCTTGAACTTTCTGGAGTAGTTTGAGGAGGATGGGCATTAGTTGTTCTTTGAATGACTGGTAGAGCTCATTGGTAAACCCATCTTGTCCAGGCCTTTTGCCTTTGGGCAGGTTTTGGATAGATGTCTCAAGTTCTGTACTGTTGATAGTTCTATTTAGGTTATACAAATCTTCTTGGTTCAGTTTAGGTAACTATGTTTCTAGAAATTTGTCCATTTCTTCTAGATTATAAAATTTGGTGGCATAGAGTCTTTCATAATAATCTCTTATGATTGTTTGTATTTCTGTAGTGTCAGTTGTGATCTCTCCCCTATGGTCTCATATTCTGAAAATATGAGGTTTTTTTCTCTTTGCCCTTTGGTGAGCCTAGCCAGTGGTTAGTCAATTTTATTGATTTTTTTCAAAGAACCAGCTCTTTGTGGCATTAAATTTATCTATTGTTTTTCTGTTCTGAATTTCATTAAGTTCTGCTTTAATTTTTATTAATTCTTTCCTTTTGCTAGCTTTGGGGTTTCTTTGTTCTTCTTTTTCTAGTTCTTTATGAAGAGAGGTTAGGGTGTTTACTTGTAGTTTTTTCTTATTCCTTGAGATAGGCCTGTAATAATAAAAATGTCCCTCTTATTACTACTTTCATTGTGTCCCGAAAGTTTTGGTACATTGTGTTTTCATTGTCATTTGTTTCTACAAATTTTCTAATCTCTAGTTTTATTTCCTCTTTGATCTAGTCATTTTTTAATAGCATGTTGTTCAATCTCCATGTATATGTGATTCTCTCTGCAATTGATCTCTAGATTCAAAGCTTTGTTGTAGGAGAATACACTTGGTATGATTTGAATGTTCTTAAATTTGCTGAGGTTGTATTTAAGTCCCAGGATATGGTCTATTCTTGAAAATGTGTTATGTGCACTAGTATAAAATATATTGCCCTGTGTTGCAAGATGGAATGTCCTATAAATATTAATTATGTCCATTTCTTTTAATGTATCATTTAAGGCTGAAATTTTCTTATTTGTTTTCTGCTTGGATGATCTGTTCAGTGTTGTCAACGGGGTGTTTAGATCCCCTGCTATAATTATATTTTTGTCAAGTTTTACTATTAGATCTGTCAGTAATTGCTTTGTAAATTTTGGTGCTTCCTAATTGGGGGCATATATATTGAGGAGTGTCATGTTTTCTTGATATATTATTTATTTTGCCAAAATGAAATGACCATACTTATGTCTTATTACTATTTTTTTTTTATCCGGAGATCTATTTCATCAGAAACCAGTATGGCCACTCCTGCTTTTCTCTGACTACCATTTGCCTGGAGTATTGTTTTCCATCCTTTTACCCTGAGTCTATGTTTGTCTTTATGGCTGAGGTGTGTCTCTTGTAGGCAGCATATGGTTGGATTTTGTTCTTTAATCTAGTCTGCTACCCTATGTCTCTTTATTGGTGAATTCAATCCATTTACATTTAGGGTGATGATTGATATATGAGGATATCCTATATCCATTTCTTCCTTCCTTTTTATTTTTTGTTGTCCCAACTTTTCTGCATTTATTTTGATTTCTTGATTCAGGCCATATAGCCTCCTTCAGTATTTCTTGGAGTGCCGGTTTTGAGCTGGAGAATTCTCTCAGCTTCTGTATATCTGCAAAGACCCTAATTCCTCCTTCATATCTAAAGGTTAATTTTGCTGGATAGTTAATTCTTGGGTGGAAATTTCTCTCATTTTTTATTTTGAAGATTGGGTTCCACTCCCTCCTGGCTTGCAGAGTTTCTGCTGAGAAGTCTGGTGACAGCCTGATTGATTTTCCTTTGAAAGTTATATTTTCTTTTTCCCTGGCAGCCTTGAGGATTCTTTCTTTGTCTTTGGTTCTTGTCATCTTCAGAACAATGTGCCTTGGAGAAGATCTGCTAGGGTCTAGGTAGCTAGGGCTCCTGTTTTCCTCTTGAATTTGGGGTGCTGGGGAAGCCAGGATGGCTCAGTGGGTTAAGTGCTCACTTTGCAGCGCCGGGGACCAGGGATCGAATCCCGGCCCCGGCCCGTGCGGAACCTTGTGCTGAACTGGGAGCTCCCCCAGTTCAGTTCTCTCTCTCTCTCTGTCTCTCTCTCTGTCTATGTCAAAAAATAAATAAATAAATGAATTTGGGGTGCTAGCTCCTTCCATAGGTTAGGAAAATTCTCATCCACTATTTGTTTTAGTAGACTCTGAGAAGCTTTCATCTCGCTTCCTTCTGGTACCCCTACTATTCTAATATTGCTCTTTCTGGTGGAGTCAGAGAGATCTTGTAGGGTGCTTTCATTTCTCTTGATTCTCATTTCCCTTTCTTCTTCCCTCTGTGAAATTCCCATGTTTCTATCTTGGATTTCATTAATTCTTTCTTCCAGCTGGTCAACCCGGTTTCCTATACTGGTTAATTATTTTCTCAGCTCTCCCATTATGCCTTTCATTTCGAGGAGTTCCTTTTGGTTCTGCTCTAACTTCTCAATTTTATTGGCAAAGTATTCATTTTGATCAGAAATTTTCTTGTTGAGGTCATTTAACTGTGTCTGGGTATTTGCCAGCATTTACTGAGCTCTCTGAGTGTCTTGAGTATTGCAGCCCTGAATTCTGTTCCACTTAGATTTTATTCCAAGTGTGCAAGCTCATTTTCTACAGTATGTCCATGATCTTCTGGAGGGGCTTTGGATTCTGAGGTGTGCATTGTACTTGATGTGTTTTTTTGTTATTTGTTTTTTGTTTTTTTGCTTTAAGCATGAGTATGTTTTCCCTCTGAGGGTTTGCCTATCAGATGGGCTTCTATTTATTTATTATTTATTTATTTATTTATTTATTTATTTATTTATTTATTTATTTTTCCTTGTTTTTTGTTACAACTGTCAGTTTCAATGCTCCCCCTCTTTGGGAGAGTGAGTTGGGCTGTGGTCTGATGGCAGCCTGGTATGTCTCTGTTGTTGTATAGGAGGTTGCAGTAAGGGCTCAGTTGTAGGGGGAGGAGTTTTGGGGAGAGGGTTAAGAGAAGCAGTCAGTTTCTATTTCCTGGGGTTGCTCTTCAGGTTGCTGGCTTAGTTGTTAAAAGGTAGACCAGTGGTGTGGGCAGGGGTGGGGGAGTGTGAGTAGGAGCTATGGCGGGCCTGAGACACAATAGCAGATTCCTCTGTCAGCAGTGGGGCTGGCAGTTCAATGTGGGCGGGGGAGCAGCAGCTTGGGTCTTTCTCCCCTCTGCTCGGCTGCTTTCACTTTAAGTGTGTCTATGGAGCTGAACGTGCTGTTTCTGTGAGCCAGTGACCGGGCATGCTGGGCTGTGGTGGGTGACATGGCTGGCAGCATGGTTGGGTCACTCTCAATCCTCTACTCTGCTCAAGCTGCTGTTTTCACTTCAAGAGCCCTGGCTTGAAAGGGTGCTCCCTAACAGCCAAGTCTAGGAGCTCAGCTATGTCTCCTCTGTGAATCATGGGTGCTGAGGTGCAGTGGGCTGGTGCCCTGCTCTCTCCCCGCTCACCTGGGAAGTGCAGCTGCCCCTGCTCTGGGGTTTCTATTCCTCTTCAGGCTCCATGATCTGAGTGTGGCTCAGCGTGCTGCCCCTTGAGTTCAGATGTTAAATTGTACACAGTCTTGTGAAGTTTCCACTCTCCTCAGGTCTAAGCTTCCAGCCCGCCCTGGATCTAGCTCCACTTTGACCATAGTCCCCCAACCCCCCTTTGTTTTTGCCAGCCCTGGGCCGCGCTCCATGTCCCTGTCCCCGAACTGCTGCTTTTCCTTCCCTCTCCCGCTCTCCCCTTTTTCCTCTAACCTTTGGGTGTTGTTCTGCATTGTGTGGTTCTCTCAGTTGAGGGTGCTTCTCAGGGTTTCCCCTGTGGATTCCCCTTTGTTCATAAGTCTCTTCCCAGGTAGGTATCAGGGTTCTCCTCTCATGCCGCCATCTTTGCTCTCTATCTTGAATTTTTATATTGCTAAAGATATTTTGCTCATTTCTATCTGTTATTAATAAAACCTTGCTCTCTAAAGATTTATTTTGTAAACTATAAGAAAATCTTAGAAAAGTATGTTTATATAGCTGTTAAGATGAATTTGAAAGGAGTATTTTATTGTCTTTAAAGAGAATTGGAAATGGGTTTCAAATTAACTTGCAATATTATATTCAATAATATATACCATAAAGAAAATCAATACTGAAGAAAAAAACTGAAAGTTGCTATGCTATAAAATTTTTAAAAGTCACTAACAAAAATAATCATAATATTAGTTTAGATTTACTGAGCAGAATCTCCGCACATAGTACTGTGTTAAGTATATTACATGACTTTTCATTCATAACTCATGACAAAATTATAATGTAGGTGTTATTATTCTCACCAGTTTACAAGTTTCTATAAAACTTAGTTTAAATTATTTGCCAGAGTCACAGAGTTAGTTAAGGATGAGAACAAGATCCACTCAAATGTACTTGACTCTAAATGCCATTTTCTTTACCATAAATTAAGTAGATTTATTTTCAAGGCACAATAGGAGCTACCTAACTACTTGTGCTAATTTGTGGAATGGTGATGGGTTGGGGCAGAGATGGGGCAAATGAGGTGCCTCTATGGGAAATTTATCAAGTGACTTCTGGTCCTGGGAGTAAATGCTGGCATGACTGTTGAAAAAGATTTAAAAGTAAGTAACATGTTCAAATGTAATAATCATAGATTCTGTGGAGAGTTGAGATTCAATTTAGACTGGTAATAGTGTCTGAGAAGGTCCAGTTTAATGGATGAGGCAGGACAGCAAGGGAACCAAGGACAATAATAAACACACACACCTACCTTACGCCAGACACTTTGTGAAGTCCTGGAGATACCAGATAAAGGTACCAAATTAAAAATAAATAAATAAATAAATAGTTGACCCTAGACAGGTAAGAAGGAGCCAAATGATAAAGTGTTTTGAATGGCAAGCTTAAAAATTTGTGTTTTAGTCTAATGTTGACAGATGAACAATCAGGAGAGAACATAGTGAGATGTGAATTTCAGAGAAATCAGCCTAAGTGCAGTTTAACAAATGTGAATTAAGATTCTTCTCTGAGCTGGGTACTGTGCCAGGCAGTGCCAATAGAGTGATGAATGCCTGCCAGAGGACGCTATGGGACAGTGCCCAGAATGGACAAGCCTAACAATCATTTTGTCAAGTTCTTTGGCAGTAAAATGAGAAGAGATGAATGGCAGCAACTTCTTAGTTCTCTTACAGCTCCCCGTCAATTTAATCATCTACAAAAAAAGAAGCTTAACTGTTTTAACAAATTAAAGCAAGCCATTGATTTGTAATGATTTTCAAATAATGTTTATAATAGTATTAAAATCTTCTAATGACCTATTTCAAAATTAAAATAATAGAGTGGTTGAAATTTCTCTTCACCCCTACCCAATCATTTTTAAGTCCTCAAAGTTGTTTTGTTTGTGATGCACCACAAATTATATTATGAAGAAACCCTCAAAGACAGATTTACCAAAAAGAGTCAAGAAAAATTTTATTCAAGAGTATTGCAATAGGGGTCAAAACTGTTACAATAGAGGAGAGAAATGGGGAAGCTGGGATGATGGCTCAGTGGGTTAAGCATTCACTTTGCAGTCCCGGCGACCAAGGATCAAATCCCGACCAGTGTGGATCCATATGCTGAACTGGGGTGTGCTTCCTATGTGGAAAGTGCCCAGTTCAGTTCTCTCCAGGGTGAACTTCCCATGTGGAAGGTCCCTGGTTCAGCCCCTGATTTGGCCCCTAGCTCTTGGAGCATGCCTCCCATGCAGGAGGCCCCCTGCCCTGGTTCCTTCCCCTGCACGGCCCCCAACCACCTGTGTATGGAAGGAAACCATGTTGAAAAATGATGTATAACTATGGAGACTGTCTGGGCTCTTCCTTTCTCTCTGTCTCTGTCAAAAAAACAATAAAATAAATCTTTAAAAAAATAGAGAAGAGGGACTGAACTCAACTCCAATGAAACAAAAGCACTGGAGGACATTAGGGGAGAGGTTGGTCGATGTGATTAGGCCATCTTCATTTGCTGATTGACAACTGAAGTTAGGTACCTACCCTTCCACAAACACTGGAAGATAGGGTGGTATCTTTCATAATTATTACATTTCAGAGGAATGGCTCCCAGGCCTTTGAGAAAGACACTCCTGGGTTATAAAACAGAAAGGAGCTGGGAGAAGACTTATTTGCAAGGGTCATAAAAAAAGTTTAAAATAGCAAGTTTTCTAAAGCAAATGCTCTGAGTAAAGAGAGGTCAGGGGCTTACAGTCAGGGGAAAAAAACATTGCTAACCTTTAGACAAGCTGAGGGGAAAGTTAAATCATCTTGACCATAACTGCCAATTAGAAACTCAGTATTAAATAATATTTAACCTCATATTTAATATGAGAAACAATCTCATATTAATCTGGTATGGTTACTTGATAGTATGAGGTCACAGAAATTTCTGCTTGTAGCTCTCTTGTGGACCACATATGTCAGAAATGCGTTATAAGTGTTTCTTTTTTTTTCCATGTCTCCAACAAACATGTCAATACATGGATATTTAGTGCCAAGAAAAGCTGATGTTAAAGGCATGCATTCTTCTGTTGTGATACTCAATGTTATGATTATTATGCATGAAGTTACCAGTTTCAAAATTATAACTAAATAGGTATAAATCATAAAAAAAATTAATTGTGGAAAATAAATGTTATAATAATATTTGTCCTAGGAATCCCATTTGTGACATTAAGAAACTTCACATTTAAAAGGCAATATTTTATACAAATCAAAATAAAATAAAACCAGTATTTTATATTTAAGTCATTAGTTGACTCTGAATGCATTCAACCATAGTATTAATATAAATGTAAGAAAATATATTTGTCAATTCTCTTTCCATTACCATATACTTGATGCCTCTGGGTGGTGAGCACACAATGAGTATACAATGTAACGTAGAATTGTACACCAAGAACCTATGTAATTTTTACTAACCAATGTCACCCCAATACATTTAACAACAACAACAAAAGATATTTGTCAAAACTCAAAGAAGAAAATAAAAAAAAAAGATCATGTAAGATAATGTTGTCTCAAGTCATTCTTCGTTAGGGAATTCAAAAATTCATGGTCTCTTCTGCCCTCGTTCTGCTCTACAGAACCTTTCAAGGTCTCCAGTGAAAAGAATGCCCAGTCCTTTTACACAGAATTTATTCTAACATGGTTTATGAAGCTGAGTTATAGAATTATTTCTTTACCTTTATTGTTGTCTTTTTGTTATTTTATACTAAATGACCTTGTGTCAGGAAATATTCAGTTTTTACTGCTTCATCTTTTGCATTCTTTGTCTCTGTATATCCAGCTGGGTGTATGAGTGTGTTTCTAACTCATTATTATCTTAAGTTCTAGAGCTTTCCACCAGCCAGCCAATCAGCCATAACTGCAATAGTTTTTTAAGCTTCCTGCGAGTATCCAGTGCAATAAGGAGCAGCTGAGGCAACAGGATAGAACAAAATGTAGAGCAAATGTGTCCAGCCCACAGCCTGCAGGCCACATGTGGCCCAGAAAAATTTAAATGAGGCCCGGCACAAATTTTCAAACTTTCTTAAAACATTATAAGAAGTGTTTGCCATATATATTTTTTTATCTCATTAGCTATCATTAGTGTTAATGTATTTTATATGTGGCCCAAGACAATTCTTCCAACGTGGTCCATGGAAGCCAAAAAGTTGAACACCCCTGACAGATCATTTAAACCCGTAACTTTTGTTTCCAGAGAGATCCAGTTATTGGTAAAATGTGAGCCCTCAAGGAAAATATTAAAAGAAGAAAATATATAGTCAATCTTTAGGTACTGGCTTCATGTTTAATACTGTGCAATAATGTTACAGGCTTGGTTTGGTTTGGTTTGGTTTACTTTTCTTTTTGATTAGCAAGTTAAGCTTGTCTTTAAAATAACTTCTCTTCGCCATTAAGAACTGAATTTACAGAACTTGTCAGATACTTGCTAAACAATCTCAAAAAGAAATAAAAATACTGAAACTAATTGTTTAAAGAAAGTTTTCAGGGGATGCCGGAATGGCTCAGTGGGTTAAGCACTCACCTTGCAGCCTGGGCCCGAGGATTGAATCCCAGCTCCAGGCCATGTGGATGCATATTCTGAACAAGGGTGTACTTCCCATGCTGAAAGCCCCAGTTCAGTTCTCGCCAGGGCATGCTTCCCAGACTGCCATGCAGGAGGCCCCCAGCCTGGTTTCTGTCCTGCACAGCCCCCATGCCCACCAGTGTAACATGGAACTATGTCAAAAACTGGACTGCTCTGGGCCCTCGCCCTTCGCTCTGTCTCTCTGTGTCTCTCTTTCTCTCTGTCAAAAACAATAAAATAAATCTTAAAAAACAAAACAAAAACGTTTCAGAAACTGCCACATTCAAATTATATTAAGAATCCTTTTTTTATACAGTAATATTTTTATCCATTTCATGTCACTATTCACTACTCCTAAGACAAATGTAAAATGTTCACTAAAGCCCATGTGTTTTAATCATTTAGATGTGATATTTCTTCTTGGCTTACAAAAAAAATCCTAAATGCTTACCAAATTTAACAATGATCCAAAAAGATGTATTTTTCCCAAAATAAGTTACTTGATTTTGAGTTACATAAAATGCCTTTATTTCATTTTTTTATTATGGGAAAAACAATGAAAGATGTGTTTACATCACATTCATACTATTTTACAAACAATGGTACATCAAATTTAACTCAAAATTTGAAATCTGGTTCCAAAATAAGAAAGAATTTCCTAATAAAGATACTTGTCTGGCATGCTAGTTAGTGACTAGCTAACCTTTACAGTAAGTAAGGTCATGCTATTTATAAAATCTATAACGGTTCAATTTATCCTAATATCTATATTTTGAACTTAATTAAAGACCTTTAATAAATGATCATTGCCAAAATATGACATTAAAATGATATTTAATTATATGCACATAATTTGCACATAAATTTTTATAGCAACTTTATTCATAATTGCCAAAACTTGGAAGCAACCAAGATGTCTTTCAATATATGACTGGATCAACTATGGTACATCCAGACAACAGAATATTATTAAGAACCAAAAAGAAATGAGATTATCAGGATATGAAAAGACATGGAGAAATCTTAAGTGAAAGAAATCAATTTGAAAAGATTTTATACTGTATGATTCTAACTATATGATATTCTTGAAAAGACAAAACTGTGGAAACAGTAAAAAGATCAGTGGCTGCCAAGGGTTAGGTGAAAGGGAAAAGGGAGGGAAGAACAAGCAAAGCACAGAGGATGTTTAGGGCAGTGAGACATTGTGTATGATACTGCAATGTTGAATATATGTCATTATACATTTATCAAAATCCACAAAATATACAAAACCAACGGTGAGCCCTAATGAAAACTATGGACAACTGACACTAATGATATGTCTCTGTAGGTTCATCAATATAACAAATATATGATCCTGCTGTGGGATGCAGACCATGGGGGAATATTGCATGTGGGTGATAAGGGGTAGATGAAGACTCTCTGTACTTTCTTCTCAATTCTTCTGTTAACCTAAAACTGATCTCAAATATAAAGTTTATTTTTTAATAAATATTAAGGCACCTGGGATTCTAGATGCACATTGCCATAGTCTTTGAAGAACTTATTGTTCAAAAGGCATATTCAGTGGTCCATCACTTTGACATGACAGCATGATAAACACAAAATAAAATCAGGAAATATTAATTCAGTTAAATTAATTAATATTTATACAATAATAAAAAATATCTTAAAAACAAAGTTAGTTTAGGGGAGAACAGAAAATTATAAGATTTAGGATCAATATAAATGATACTGAACCCATGTTAGAGAAAATTAGTATATATCTGTAGTTTAATAATGTTCAAGCAGGGGAAAGCCGGGACGGCTCAGCGGGTTGAGCGCTCGCTTTGAGGCCATGAGGACCGAGGATCGAATCCCGGCTCCGGCCCAGGCAGGACCCACGTGCTGAACTGGGGAGTTCCCACAGTTCGGTTCTCTAACTGTCTCTGTCTCTGTCTCTCTCTCTATCTGTCAAAAAGTAAAATAGAAATAAATATGCAC
>PVKE010046404.1:0-12278 GCA_004027555.1 Craseonycteris thonglongyai | reverse complement strand
TGTGTGTGTGTGTGTGTGTGTGTGTGTGTGTGTATATATATATATATATATATCATGTTTCCCCGAAAGTAAGACATCTCCCGAAAATAAGACCTACTTACAGTTTTGCCTCTGCTGAAATATAAGGCATCCCCCTGAAAATAAGACCTCCCTGAAAATAAGACCTCCCCGATAAGAAGGCCCCCACTGATTCTGAAAGAAATGGAGTCACAAGAAATTCACCAGGAAATTCAGGGTTTGGATTGTTATGATGTTCCAGAAGATGATGACATGACTGTCATTGAATAAGTGAGTAAATGTACCATAGATTGTTGTACGTGGAAATAATGGTAGTAACAAGACATTCTTGATACTGTAGGATTCAGTTTGTCTACTACTGTACCGTATACAGGTAATAAATTTCCTTTTTTTTTTGTTCAACAATAAATGTGTACCGTATTCTTCATGGAAAAATAAGACCTTCCCTCAAAATAAGACCTAGCACATCTTTGGGAGCAAAAATTAATATAAGACACTGTCTCATTTTCGGGGAAACAGGGTATATATATATATATAAATTCTATTAGGCTTCCTAGAGTCTAAACCAATGACTGCTTTAGCTGGCCTTCAAAGCCAATTTTGTATAATAAAACAATTTCTATAATCCAAGAGACCAGAAAGAAACTAATGTTTCTTTGAATACTCACCACTTAGAAAAGGGGAGTAGTAAGTAGGATTAAGTCTGTCCTTTTATATGCTGAATGTTTCAAAACATCCATTTTTTTGACATTTGAATATAAAGAGAAGCTAGAAAAGTTATTTACTTGAGCTCAACGTTCCTAAATAAATTAGCTATTATTAAGTTGAGGAACCACAAAATATATTACTAGTTCTATAACATATATTACATATAAATATGCATTTTATATATGCATAATCAATAATAAAACAGTAAATAAAATGAATAGCTCTCTTTGATTATATACTGTCAGATTAAAATTTATAAAACTATATTTTAATACTTTAAAATACAGTGATTATTTGACTATCACTTTTAAAGACATTTGTAAATTATCATTAACCAACAGTTCAGGGGATGAACTTTAACTTTTTTTAAAACATAGATATCAATTTATTTACAGAGCACAGATTATTTTATGCTGTAATTACTGAGTGCTTGGGTTTTAACATACCAATTATAACATGCAATAATGTTTGTCTATTCTCTTTATCGAGTCACTTTTTATTTAAAAAAGGACATTGCTGGCATTCGATTTATTTTAGTTGATAGACTAACAAAAGAATTTAAAGAGTTCCTTTCTTAATTAAAAGTGATGCATATATAAAATCATATTCTACTACTAATTCAGCAATACTGACTTTCATAATGAAACCTCTTGCAAAAGATAGGATGTTCTTAACTGAGGTGAAAATTATGACATCCCCTGTATATGGAGTTTATAACAGTGGTTTTCTCAAATCCCTCCCCCCACCAAAAAAGAAAAAAAAACAGAGACATACCAAAATCTGTGGGATATCAATAACAACTTATCATTTATTGATATTTATAGTATCTCTTCTATATTCAGTTTCTGAGAATACCCAAACTTGTCAAAGAAATGACATTATGTGTTTATATTGCACATAAATTTAGGTAACTAAATTGTAGTGGCTAAAAAGAATAGAGTGTATTCAAAATTTTACCTGATATTAACAGCTGAAACAATTAAGAATAATTTACCCATTTTGGAAGATTTCACTCAATTGTATTCAATGGAAAAGAGTAAATAAATCAACAGAAAATTTGGCAATTCAACTAGAATTTCATAGTTCAGTCTTTACTTAAAAAAAAAAAAAAGCTATAATAATGGAAAAATGCTTGAAGTGGAAGTCCAAGAAGTAAATTTGAGTGTTAGGTTTACTGTTATAGTATATCCCCAAGCAATTCACTAAGACTCTTTGGGTCTTCAGTCTCTTAATTTGCAGATGGGTATAAAACATCTACCTTGCTTACCCCACAACTTCATGTGAGGTTCAAATAGGTAATACATGAAAAACATGTTGAAAAGTATTATGTGAGACAGAACAGTACAGGGACAAATCACAGGTCTAAAAAAAGGTTCAAGTTCAAGTCTGCTATTTACCAACCACCGTGTACCTTTAGGCAGGTAACCAAATCCCTTTCTGCCTCCATCTTTCCTCCATTTTTCCGTCATTAAATGAGGGAGCTGAATTGTAAGGTTCCTTCCATCTCCAAGAGTCTGTAATCTCATATTGGAAAAGCAAGTGTGAAAACTCTAACATGCTTTTGTTTCCAATGAAAGTGACATGCATTGATTAGGTGCTTGTGATTAATTTTAATCTCTGTTTTGCAAATAAAAGAAAGAATTCCTTTGGCATGAGCAAGCTCACATCCCTTATGAAATGAGATGTGGTATTAATTTACCAGTATTAACTACATATCATAATGTTCTGAAGGTACAAAAGTGGCAGTCATGTTGAATTATGAAAATCATTAAATTGTATGAAATCTGAGCATAAAACTAGAAAAGAATTAGAAAAGAATCTGAAAAGATTCTTTAGCAAATTAGAAATTAGAAAAGAATCTGTCCTTGAAATTAAAAAAAAAAAGCAGAGTCTATGCTATATTACTTATAGTCCATGTTAAAATCCACACTCCTGTACAAACAAAAGATTACAGCTGTCCTCAGACAGTGTAACACACTCAGTTACCCTAATTACTTATTCTTTTGTAGTATCAAATTTAGATTTTGTATAGATCACAACTAAACATAGAACAGAAAATAGGCAAGGCAACATGAACTTTTATTGTAAGATGTACAAAAGCAAAAATTTTGGGTTTAGTCACTGATCAATCCCAAACACCTATAACAGTAAGTAGCACATAAATAAATATGCATTGAATAAATATATATTGATGAACTTGTTTCCATTTTCTTCCTTAAATAGACAAGTTGCATTCTTTTTAGAACTTGTCTGTATTAACTTTTCTTTATATCAACTTGCATCTATAAAAAGAGTAAACAACAAGAATTTAAGCAAAGGTTAATTCCTAGCAAAATACGTAGGTGGGTAACAATAAATGACCAACACAAGTGTGTGCAATCTTGGTCACCTTGAAATAATCTGAATTAGAAGTAATGTTTGTATCAGTGCTAAATTACTAAATGAATAGCACAAACACAAAAACAAAAGAACTGCCCTTTTCATGCTACTAAAGAGAATACTTCAAACAATGTATGAAAAGTCTACACATACTTCATAAAATGGGATTAAAAATACATGAAAAAAGAGCTATTAATAAATATGCCTCTGTGTTTCCTCCTTTTAAAACTCAAAACACTGTGGTCTGTCTTGTGCCCACATCAAAGGAACCCAACTAACTGAGAATAAGAGAAATGAAGGCCCAATTCAACATCTCTTTCTTGGTACTTAAACACATTTTACAAAAATGTTCTTTGAACAAACAGCACACTTAGCAAACCAGAAACAGACCAGGAAGATAAACCCACAAGAGAAAACAACTATGACATTGCCACACCCCTTTCCAGTTTTCTCCAAAACATTTTTCTTACCAGATGAACACAGTAAGTCAAAGACCTTTATTTTTAATGTGTGAGTCTTGGTTGTAGGGCAAATAGGTCAATGATAAAATCTCTTGTCTTCAGGAAAACATGAGCCTATAACACAATGTATGTAAGCTTATAAATTAGTATGTCTGATATAGGGAGCATCAAAATGAAAGGAAGAATGAAGTGGAGAGCAAATTAATGAATGTCTGTAAGAGAGAATTTTAGAATAACTCAGGAGGAAGAGACAAGGTAGAAATTTGCTTATCAGTTCTCAATAGTTTCCTCATACAATATAACTACATATAACTATAAAACTATGTAACTATATAATCAATTATATACAAACTACAATTTATCTAATTATATAACTATATGTAACTGTATATATTTATGTTTATATGTTTGGTATATAAATCTAGAAAAGTGCCAGCCAACACAGATACGCTGGAGAGGAAATGAGAGAGTTTAGAATAGTTTTGAGGAAAAGTGAGGGTGGGCAACAACATCATGCACCTTGCTGTGATGGGGAAAGAGGATTTTAAATGAAGTTTTATTCTGTTGTCAGTGACACTCTCCTGTAATTTCTCAAGAGAATGTAATAAGGCCTTAAATCACCTTTTAATGGTTTCTAAGTGTCATCTGTTCCCTTATTCCACAAATATATATTGATAGAGTCATTTTCTTGAGACTGTGTATGCATACATTGGCAGTCTCTGCAGACACAGTCCGTATGGGGGAAGCCACACAGCCCAGCTTTCTATGGGGTACAACAAAAACAAATCCAGAAGAGTAACACCATATTCCAATATTGCTCCTTATTCTCTGAGAACATCAACAGTTAACTTAGCTTTTATGGCATGGCCTGCTAGCCTAACTGTTGTGTGCAATACAGAAAATGTGTGTGGAGCTGCAATCAACCAACAGATGAACTTGAATTTCACTGTTCAAATTGAAGACAGCCTGTTCACTAGGCAACCTTTTTCCTACAGCTAGTCACGATGCTGTTCAAGTCTCTTGTAAAGGTGAAAGTAAAGCATGATCAGCCCTCATGAATTTCTCATGAGTTATGATTATGTGCAACCAAATTCTAAGTACTGCTGGACTGAGAAATGTCTTCAACCTAAATGCAATGACATGAAAATCATATACACGCTGGCCAACAATAACCCAAAGCTACTTCCATTACGAAATTGGTCTTTGCTTTAAAAAAAAAAAAGAAAAAAAAAAAGAAAAAGCCATGATAGTTCCCCAGATAACGACTCACACAAAGCGTTCTCCGTGATTAACAATGGCATTTGTCTTACTCGCACTGCCAGGAATGGAAGCCTGTGGCTGCCTGAAGCCAACACAGCAACAGAGGTCTCTTGTAAAAACAGGACAGAGAACGGCTCATTCTTGAAGATCTTCCCAGGGAGAATAGATGATGAGTGTGTTGATGTCTTTTAAAAATAATCTGCTAAGTGCTTTTTGATCCTGTGCCCTGATTACTGACTGACCCACATAATTTTGGCAATGCTAGTACCCTCGAGGGCCTGACATTTTGACAAGCAATTAAGGTCCTCAGTTTAGAGGAATTTTGAAGAAGCCAAGATAAGCAGACTCATTTCCTAAAAAAAAAAAAAGTATTTTCTTCTAATCTTTAAAATGTTACAGAGGCCACATGTCAGTGGATTATTTTAAGCAAGGAAAATTCTGCCTTATAAAGAATGCCACTGTAAACAACTAGTCAGTCCCCTAGCCAGGCACGTGATGCAGATGAAGCACACTTTCTTGGGAGGAGCCAGTGACTCTCAGCCTGTCAGGGCTGGTGAGAAGGCAAAGTAACTCGGTAGATAAGATGTTTCTATAAATGACTGACTGTTGCTAATAAATATGGTCTTTGCAAAAGGTGTTGTAAAGACACGATAGGACAATGCACAGAATGTGGGTTGCCTGGCACTTGACATTATCATCACAATAGAAACATGGTCTGCTCATGCTCGGATCAGATGCTTTTAGAAGAAATGTAATCTCCAGAAGGTATTTGCCCTCCCATGTTCAGTGAAATCCTAGTTAACAATAGTCAAGTTGAGGCAACAACCTAAATGTCTACCAGTGGACAGACGTAGATAAAGAAAACATGGTACATACATATAAGAGAATATAATTTTAGTCTTTAGAAAGGAGGAAATATGGTCATATGCAACAACGTGAATGAACCTGGAAGATATTATATTCAGTGAAATAAGCCAGTCACAGAAGGACAAATAGTGCATTATTTCTCTTACTTGGGATATCTAAAACAGTCAAACTCATACAATTCCAAAAAGTAGAAAGGTGGTTGCCAGGAGCTGAAGGGGCGGGGTCATGAGAATTTGCTGCACAATGGGAACAAAGTGTCAGTTAAGCAACGTGAATAAACTCTAGAGATCTACTGTACAACACTGTATGTCAGCAATAAAGTATTGTACACTTGGGCAAGTCTCATGTTAGGTGTTCTTACCACAATATAATAAAATTAAGGCAATTCAAAGAAGAAATGTAAAAGAAAAAAAATTTTTTTTTCTGTTTTGCAGGCTCATTTTTGGGCCAAAATATCTCTAAAATCTCAAAAGTATTTTAATGCAACATTATATACTTGAAATATTATGTTTTCTTGTAATAAAATATTTCAAACATTTTGTTACCAACAAATCAACAGTAAGGGCAGGGTAACCTCTCAAATACCAATGATTTCTAAGAGACTTAATTTGCTCACTGAACTTCAGCAGACGCACAATTATCATATTAAAAACTAAAAGGAGGGGAAGCCAGGATGCCTCAGTGGGTTAAGCGCTCTCTTTGCAGCCCCAGGGACCAAGGATCAAGTCCCGGCCCCAGGCCATGGGGATCCATATGCTGAACTGGGGAGTGCCCCCAGTTCAGTTCTCTCTCTGTCTCTGTCTCTGTATCTCTCTCTCTCTCTCTGTCAAAAACAATAAAAATAGATCCTTAAAAAATAAAAAACAAAACTAAAAGGAGCTTTAGGTATTACTTTAAAAACAAGGAAACTGAGATCCAAAGAGTTTAAAGGAATGTCAGAGCTAATATGAGAAAGCAGTGTCTGCACGATGCTCCTTGCATTAATATGATCTATTAGTAATTGAAATGATGCACATCATTCTTAGATGGCACAATCATTCAAATGGGACATATGCAAAATAAATACTATCAGCCAGCTCTTTCACATAATTTACTGCCTTTAGTCCTCACAAGAACTGCAACGTAGGGATTATTAGCATTACTTCTAAGGTAGGAAGACTGAGGCCAATAAAGCCCGTAAGACTAGTAGGAGGCAGGCTGGGCTGCAATCCCGGCCTAACCTAACCACAAAGTGCCGGCTCTTTTCAGTACGCCTCGCTGCCATCTGGGAGGTGAAGTGAGTCTTGCAACATCCCTGCTAATCAAAGAGTCACTTTTGCTAACTTCCTGGCTGCTTTGCTGTTGATTTCACTGGGAAAAATGTTTCAAAGTCACATACCTGTGGTAGAGTCGATGGTAAAAAGGGATGACGGGTCACCAGGGAGGAGCTCATAAGCCACCGTTCCGTAGATCCCAGAGTCCCTGTCAGTGGCAAAAACATTGATGATCTCGGTTCCCGACTGGGTCTGGCTACTAATGCTGGTCACGTAGGTGGATGGGGTAAATACAGGTTCATTATCATTCACGTCCTCCACTTCCACACGAACGAAAGCTTGGGCACTCAGTCCACCCTGTTGGATGAAGAACTGATTATAAATGGATCTCTCCTGAGCACTGGGACATAGGATAACTGACAAAGACACTAGAATAGACTTTTGAAACAACTATATATACATATATAATACAAAAATTCTACTTTTAACCTGGTGATGAGCTCAAGTATACTTTACATGGTACTATACTTAAGTCTTTTTTATCTTTTTAAGACATATTTTATTGTTTTTGACAGAGAGACAGAGACAGAGAGAAGAGGGAAGGGCCTAGAGCAGTCTCCACAGTTGTACATCTCTAGTTTTTGGCATAGTTTCATTCCACACAGGTGGGTGGGGGCCGCACAAGGTGGGAACTAGGCTAGGGGCCTCCCACAAGGGAGGCTCACCCTAGCAAGAACTAAACTGGGGACACACCCCAGTTCAGCATATGAGTCTGCATGGGCCGGGGCCAGAATTCGATCCTCGGACCCCAGGGCTGCAAGATGAGCTCTCAACCCACTGAGCCATCCCAGCATCCCCTAGTGCCGGTTCTTAAGTGTGAATAAGATTACCACTTGAAGCTTTCATTAGGCAGTAATTTTGATATTCAAAGAAAGTTGTTCCGATGTCCAAAGAGAAAAAATATCACTTTTATCCTCGGCATAATTTTTAATTGCTAAGGAGAGGAGTAAAGGAGTATCGTGGAGGGTGCAATTTTAGAAAAGATCATGGGTAAAAGTCTCACTAGGTACCATTTGAGTCATGTCTGACCTACATGAGGGACTTATCTCGAGGAAAAGCATAAGAGGAAGAGAGGAAAGCAAGTGCAAAGGTCCTGAGGCAGGCATTCAGTACACCGTCCAGACCTGTTCTGAGAACCTCAAGAGTGATGTCAGAGAGGCAGAGGCAGGTCATGGGGACTCTGTGGATCTCTGAAAGGACTGTGGATCTGACCCGATGGATTTTTTGAGCAGAGGAGTCTGTTCATTTAACTTAGATTTTTCACTGTTACTCTGACTGTCGTATTCAGAACAGACTGAAGAGCAGCAAGTGTGGAAAGGATGGAGACCAGGTACGAGACTATTTAGACTCATCACGTCTGGGATAGATGATAGCCATGAAGGTACTTATCCTAAGGACTTGGAGCCAGCTTCATTTTGGAACTGTGGATTTTTTAAGTTTTAGAAGAGTCATCTCATGCATAACATAGTGAGAAGTGGATCCCAGCCTGTTTATTTTGCATCATTTCCATCTTGAAACAAGGGTAAAGGGAGAGAATACAATAGAAGAAAATAATCCCCTGCAATTTTTACTTTTCTAAAGTAAAACATATGTTCCTACTTTAAAGCACATTTGCCAGTTGTATCTCATACATTTTGAGACTTTCATCTTTGACAAAAATCCTTGGTAAGTCACACAGCCTGGGTTTTCTCACTCATGTGTCCTCCCCCTTCTTTGGCTCTTTCTGATAAAAAAAAAAAATTTATTTTTCTTCTTTTTTTCTTCTATGGCCAAGAGGCAGTGAGCAAGGAGGAAAAAGGGCAGTGGAGCTGGAGGTTTGGCAGGAGACAGGAGTGTGGCTGTGCAGCTCTGCAGGGAGCACATGGGAGGGAGCGAGGCGAGGAGTGGTGGTTGAGATGAAATTACACACAAATACGGAAGTGGCTCTTACACGCTGAGGTCCCCTCTGCTCAGACTTTGGGGACTAAAAGAGAATTCGGAAATAGATCTGTAGAAATAGTGTGATTTTCCTTGTTCTGGTTTGCATAAAATGCCAGAGCCGTGCCAGTTTTGAACTAAAACAGGAGAAATAAACACAATGGAAGTGACATCCAGCTGCATGCTTAAAATGCAGGTTGGCTCTATCTTTAGCAAATCTAAATGACATGCTGGTCCCCGGTGGAGTGGACTAAGAGGGGACCGCGGGCTGATTATAAGCATATGGAAACTACTGGGTATACCATCAGACACAGGCCCTGCTGTTTCTCCAAACCACATTCCTCCTCAGTTTTGGTTTTCTTTTCTTTTTCCTTTCCCATTCTTTTCATATTTATCCTCAAGTGCAAGTCACTTAGGTCTGAGGAGAGACTGAAAAAGCAGGTAAGAGAAGTCATGAGGAAGTGGAGACGATGTGAAGAAATGAATATTGCTCTACCTTAACATCTTGAGAACAAAGGTGTTAATTCCTAGGCTGTCCTACATCAGGCAGTGCTACCAACAAAAGGCAAAATGTTACATGGACAAAGTGAAAAGCATATTATCACAGAACAATGAATCTTTTTGCAGGAATTAACCAAGTATTTAAAAAGTGGGTTCGTTGTCTCAGGACTTCTCACAGAAACTTCCCTATGCCCCTGTCTAAACTGGGGTGAGTTGTGAGGTGTTATTGACCACAGAACTCTCTTTGGAAGGAGCATCTTGGGAGACAAGTATGCCACAGAAAACAGTGTGGGGAGAGATAATCTAGTAAGCTCACTGTCTCCATTCCCTCAGAGTATCCACCTCCCAATCCGTCTGGCTCATTGAGACTGTCCTGAAAACAAAACCTTTGAGGGACTCTGAACCAGAACCAGCCACCTAAGCTGCTTCCAGACTACTGACCCTTAGAATCTGCATGGGATAAATATTTATTATTTTAAACTGTAAAATTTAGGGATAACTTGTTAGTTACACAGCAATAGGAAACTAACACTCCCCTAAATTCCATGCATATTTTTTAACTCTGTCTTTCCATCAAGTTATGGTTCATTTTTAACCCATCTACCTGAATACCAGTCCTCTCAAGACACACTGTGAACACTGGGTGTGGGTTGGGGGTTAGTGCCAAGCCCCAAAGCATCCAATACTGAAGTCAGGAGGGCTGTCTAGGGCAATCAGCAGATATGGGAAGTTTTCTGCTGTTATAATTACTTTGGCCTACTATTCATTATTTCTGTTCTTGCATTCTGGGACTTCTGCATAGTAGAATATTAATACCTATCCTTTACATCTCTCAGCTCTCGTGGGCTGTGGTTTCCTTTGTCAATGCATTCCTGTCAATAGTTCATGATTCTATGAACAAAGGCAAAGAGAAAGGATGGTTCGAGTTGTTAAGGAAAAAAGAAAAAATACAACAACAGTGACCTGTGGTGTCAATAAAGACAAGAGAAGCAATGTTGAAAGTATAATTTCAAATTCACAGAGAAGTTGAATAAAATGCAAATGAAGAAACAATGCCAGGATGTGGCACAGAAGAAATCATGCTCATAAAAGCAGTATTCTTACAGAGGCAGGGTGTGAAGACCAGATCAAAGAAAGATTGAAAGTGAGGAAACATTGGTTATTTTAAGTATATTTGCTATAAAAGATCAAAGAGGAATAAATGGTTTTCTAAAAAGGTACATAAAATCAAAAGGAAGCTCTTTTTAAAGATAGAAACTATTATTATGTCTATATATTTATAGAAGACAGTGAAGAGAATTTAGAAAATCATTCTAGAACTGATATCCTTAAAAAGGCTGCAATGGATGGGACCCTCAATGGTGGAGGATATTGTTTTTGATGTAAACAGGGACATCTCTAATTAGGCTGACCAGACATCCCATTCTAATTAGGACAGAAAACAATGGTACTGTCCTGTTTCAACTTGCATGTATGATCAGCCTACCTTGAATTTAGTCCAGTGAGACTAGGCTGACCATATGTACCATTTGAAATAGTACAGGACAGTACTATTGTTTTCTGTCCTGTTAAAAATGGTATATCAGGTCAGCCTATCTCTACTATGAAAATGGAAATGAGGCAAAGAATATGAGCCTCTAGTACAGGAAGGCAAGGATTTCTCTATCCAGCAGGTATATCATTTTTCTCCAGGCATATTCAGCTGCTTAGGGAAATGCAAAAAAGGTTGAGGTTAGACAGGGCTGGGGTTTTCACCTGGAGAGGTCTATGAAAGGGAGTTTGAAACTGAATGACTTTAATGATGGGTCAACACCCTAGTGATCTAAACATGGGAGAGGGTTATTGACTTAATAGAGGTGCTGCACTAAGTGAGGCTGAAAGATACTAGTGCTTGTCAGAATACTTCAGGCTGAAATCAAGATTTCAGAGGTTGGGCAATGACGGGTGATGATCGTTGGAAATGAGAAAGTCAAGGACCTGAGAGTCTCAAGGTTTGAGGTTGTTCAATAAATGGATTTTAAAGTTTCCAAGAGAGAATGGTGGCAGAGAGGAAGATTGTGAGTCAGGTGTAAAGGTCCTAAGTGACAAGGAGGTTGAGAACATGACAGCAACAACACTTGTCCATACTATCATCTGAAATGAACTTCAAAAGGGAATTTGTTTTCAATGGAGAAGGGAGTAGAAATAGTTTAGATGCCATGATGGGCAACAAGGAAGGCACCCACTTCAATATCTGTCTTCTGGCTTGTGATTAGGAGAATGTGGGCTTCTCTGTGAGAGGGGCAGAGATTGGATCCACAGGTGAGGCCCATTTGAATCAGGGCCAATGATGAAGGAGCTGTCGGGTTAAGTTTCTAAGGGAGCTTGCTAAAGTATGGGTAATGAGTTGCAGGGGGCATGGCAGAAGAGTCTGCGAGGGCACAGAACATAAGCAGGACACTGACTCAAATGAAAGGATGAACAAGAGGACAGGGACAAGAATTCAGATAAGAAAGGCAGGCTGGCAGGCTTAAATTTCTACAGATAAGAATGAGGTAGACAATCAGTTTGAGACGTGGTTCAGACAACTCAGCTAAAAAACACAGAGCAACTGGGCAAAGGCTTATTCCTGAAACTGCGGGAGCGGGTAGTGATCCGTGAAATAAAAGATAAGAGTAAGCACTGGAATACGTTTTAGAAACTGAGATAACATAATCTACCCTGAATTTCAGCTATGCACAATGAATAAGTTCTAGAGATCTAATGCACAGCACAGTGATTGCAGTTAATAATACTGCATTGTGTACTTGCAATTTCTTTTCTTTTTTTTTGAAAGGTTTTTTAAATTTTTAAATTTTTTTAAAATTGTTTTTGA
>PVKE010046403.1:0-12274 GCA_004027555.1 Craseonycteris thonglongyai | reverse complement strand
CCAGGAAGGTGTGCTAATTATTGAGGAGACCTCATTTCCCTGCCAACATGGACCTCATCACAGGCTTAACTGGCTTCCCTCAGATAGGATGATCCAAGAGGCAGCAAAGTAGAAGTGACAATGCCTCTAAGAATAGTCCTGGAAGTTACATGCAGTCACTTCCACCACATTCTATCTGTTAAAAATGAGTCACTAAATGTAACAAACAGCCCACTTTCAAGCGGAAGAGAATTAGTCTTCCCATTTTGAGGAAAGGAGCAGCAACACATGATTTATGTAGAGATTTTAACTGCCATAGGAGATTATGTAAGAATTCCAAAAGAGTAGTCCCTAATGAAGATGCTAAAACTCAGATAAAGAGAGCCTAAGAATTATCATTTACTTCAACGAGCAAACACAAATCTGCCTTTGGGAGTCAGACACTCCATTTAAAATAGGATCACTCATTCTTAAATATGCACAATATTTTTAAGAATGAGAAGTCTTCCTTTTAAACTAACTCTAAGCTCAATTTCTTGGTGACCTTGGAATTACATTATTTCTCAATAATTTACATTCATTGATCAGCCTAACAGTTTGACACTTTATTTATGGGCTACTGTAATGGATCACATCTGTTCCCAAAGTAAACAAATTCTCAGTTTAGATGATTAGAGTAAAAGCCCATATTTTATTATATTTTGTTTTATATCACAGGAATATTTCAGTTTTGAAGTGTATTTGTTATCTTTGGTTATTGAAAAATTAAACACAAACCTTAACTAGATCATGATTTTATATATATATATATATATATATATATATATATATATTAAATCCAATATAATATATATATATATAAAATCCAAAAATTGGTTGATATGATTAGACCTGTAAATAAATAAGCCGTTAAATATATGAGTTGATATTAGTATATATGTGTTAAAATGTGTTTTCCATTTTCTAAAAAGCAGCAAAGATTCCTTCTTAATTAGCGATTGTCACAATGTCAAATCTATAAAATTTGTACGGAGGAGTAAATGAGTGTATGCATGCATACATGCAATGTGCATTAATAGAAAAAAAGAGAGAGTTTTCACCATTCACACTTTGGATGTCATGTGAAATTTATCTAACCCACTGGCCTCTTGTAATTGAACTTCCAACAAAGTGTATATATCTGTAAAGCACTGACAGATTCAAGCAAAACTTATGGAGTCCAGAATTATATCTTCCACACAAAATGTAATTCTTTGCAAGCATATTACTGAGCCTGATTTAGCTTCTCTGAGAATCATATCTAATTTATTAGCCTCTCTGTTTTAAAGAAATTAACTTACCTTCATATGGTTTTTTGGTTAGTAAGCATTTCCACAGTTTCATAATACAATAGGCCATACATACTTATAAAAGCTCTCCAGCCCCTCTGAAATAGTTTTAGTATACAGAATTGAAGGCCAATTATTTTCTTACCAAGTATAACATTGGAACATCTTACTGTTTGGGATTGGACATTAGAATGGTTTAGTTACAGAAGATTTGTATGTTCCTTTTTTCCTCCTTTTTCTTTTTCTTTTAATCTATATCCAATAAAGGGCTTTGGGGGGCAACCGGGGTGAGGGGAAGGGGTAACTGATTGAGGTTTATGAACCAGAACATTCTGCTTCAGAAATGCTTTGTCAAATCATCTTTTATCTCTACATACATTCTTGTGCCAGGTGTCTGCAAGGACTCATTGATATCAAGTGCCAAATAATCTTTTGAAATGTTAATAATTAAGAGATTATATGTTTATACACCTCTATGTGATTACATATATTATATACAAGGAGATAAGGTGGAGAAGATTTCTTAGTCTTCAATATTTTTCATCCAAATCTGTCATTACATGCTTCTTAACTGACATGACACATTAAGCTAATTTTATTCTGACTCCAGTAATTTAAACCAACAAACACTACTTCATGAAGTGCTGAGAAAGGTAGAGATAATAAAATGTGATTATTAAGGCAGTGGATACGGCCACCAGCTTTGACAGCAATAATTAACCCTTATCTTAGGGTTGGTGCTCATCAGCACTCCATACATAGGCACAGCTATGAATAGTACTGTTTTATACATGTAAAAACTGAGGAGCAAAGGTCAGCAATGTGTCTAAAGTTGATTAGCAAAGTTAAAAATAGGCCCTTTTTTCTGACACTTGGTTTTGACTCTAGACATCCTAAACAGACCTTTCCTCCTAAGCCCCAAAATAACATGATAAATAACTTCGGACACCAGATATCAAATTTCTACCTACAAAACATAAGGAGGAGCTGATTCAGATAGTTGAGCCATACAACTGTGTGTATTTTACTATGTCCAGTGCCTAAATTTCAAGAGAAAATCTGGATGTCTACATGATAGATCTGTATAAACCCATAGTCCATATTTGGAGTAACAAAGAGCAGAACACTTGCCTTAATATAGACACACACCTTCTCCTCATTCGAAAGAGCAGTTCTCAGCAAAATGCAGTCATGTCTGCAGAGGGAGATTAGGTCACTGGCAAAAGTTTGAGCAATCTGTCACCAATAAAAGATACTGCCCCCTGGAGTGGTTTAAGAGTAGTAAACAGGGTTAAATTTAAAGTCTCAAAGGAAAGTAATTAAATGCTTCTGAGCATTTAATTGGGGGGGTCTCTTTTTTGCAGCTACAAAGATACAAATATCTACACCTTCAACCAAGTTCATTATTAGGTTTAAATTCTGCTGGGGGTGGGAGGAGCGTCTCAGGCCAAGTGTTTGCTTAATTTAAATAGATTAAAACAAGCAGAACACTTCCCTTTTCAACCTTTGTTGAGCTTGTTCTAGAAAAAGCTTAAAATAGCTGACAGCTCTGGCTACACCTTCTCTAGCAAAGGTTAGGAACACTTCAAATGAGGACCAAAGTATCTCGAGGCAAGAGAATTTCTTCTGTTCTCATTATAGCAAACTGTGTGAGAATAAGGAACTTGTCTCTCTCATTGATTTGTATATTCCCAATAACTTATGCTACATCTGGCATAGAGTGACTCTTAACAGATATTTGCTAAAATTCTACCACAATGGTTTCTCACCAAATCCATACAGGAAATGAGTTCTAGACAAAGAGATGAGCCAAGTCTTGGCCACACAAAAGGCAAAATCAGCAGTTACTGATTTCAAAATATTTAGGAGCTGTAAAAAAGTTTCATTTCTCAAAAAACAAACAAACAAAGAAAAAAACTGTATCTCCTATGACCAGAGAGGAGTGGACTGGCTTTATCTGCCATCTGCAAGCTGGAGAACCAGAAAAGTCAGTGTTGTAATTTAGTCCAAGTCTGAAGGTCTAAGAACCAGGGGAGTCTATGGTGTAAATTCTGGTCCAAGTACAAAGTCCTGAGAGCCCAGAGAACTGATGTCTGAGCACAAGAGAAGATATATGTCCCATCCAAGCAGAGAACAAAGGTGCCCGTTGTCCACCTTTTTGTTCTATTTAGGCCCCAACAGATTAGATGATGTCCACCTGCATTGATGAAGCTGATCTTTACTCTATTCACCAACTCAAATGTTAATCTCTTCTAGAAATACCCTCTCAGATGCACCCCAAAATAATGATTTACCAGCTATCTGGGCATTCCTTCGCCCAATCAATTGACATATAAAATTAACCATCATGGATGCTAATTAACTATTTTATAAATGAATATTGAATACTGAGGTTACAGTTCTGGACAAGGGGTATTACTCATGGCAAGGGAAGAACAAATGGAAAAGAAAGAAGACAGAAAGAAAAAAGAAAAGAAAAGAAAGAAAGAAAGAAAGGAAGAAAGAAAGAAAGAAAGAAGGAAGAAAGAAAGAAAACACTACAGAATTGACAACAGTATCAACTGTATCTGGGCCTTACCCAGAATAAATACAATTACAGTGAAGGCTCCCCCAAACTCAGTAGCATAATGGGCCATGCTCTCCTACAAAGGCTCTAGGGAAGCATCCTTCATGCCTCTTCTAGCTTCTAGTGGTTTCTGGCAATCCTTGTTATTCCTTGTCTTGTACAGTAATGCCCCTCTAGCCATCATTTCACTTTCTGTAGTTTTAGTTACCTGCAGTTAACAGTGGTCCAAAAATATCAAATGGAAAATTCCAGAAAAAAAAAACAATGTAAATTGTAAATTGAGTGTCATTCTAGGAAGCATGAAGAAATTTTTCAGTGTTCCACCCTTTCTCACAATTGACATGAATCAAATCCTTTGTCCAACATAATCACCTTGCATATACTACCCACTCATTAGTCACTTAGTAGCCAAATCTATTATCAGATTGACTGTCATAGTATCACAGTACTTGTGTTCAAGTAATCCTTATTTTACTTAAAAATGTCACATTCACCTCACTTTATCTCCTCATATATGATATTATCTCATATTATTATCACATAAAGAAAGGCGAATCACAGTACGATAAGATATTTTGAGAGGAAGCCAGGATGGCTCAGTGGGTTAAGTGCTTGCTTTGCAGCCCAGGGTCCAAGGATCAAATCCTGGCCCCAGCCCGTGTGGACCCATATGCTGAACTGGGATGTGCCCCCAGTTTGGTTATCGCCGGGGCAAGCTTCCTATGTGGGAGGCCCCCAGTTCAGCCTCCAGCTTGTGGAGGCATGACTCCCATGTGAGAGGCGCCTGCCCAGTTCCTGCCCTGCACAGCCTCTGCCCACCTGTCTGGAATGAAACTATGAAAACTGATGACGTACAACTGTAGAGACTGCTCTGGGCCCTCCCCCCTTCTCTCTGTCTCTCTCTGTCAAAAATGATAACATGAATCTTTAAAAAAAAGGTATTTTGAGAGACACACGGAGAGATGATATTCACATAATTTTATTACAGTGTATCGTTATAATTATCCTATTTAACTATTAGTTATTGTCATTAATCTCTTATTGTGCCTAATTTATAAATTAAACTAATCACAGGTGTGTGTATATAGGGAAATGCATAGTATTTTTCTCTACAATCCACAAGATTGGTTCTATTAGCAATTTTAAGCATCTACTGGGGTTCTTGGAAGTTATAATCCTGCAGAGACGGGGAGTCTGCGGCAGCTGCGTTTCTCCGATCCTGCTTCTGCCTTCACATGGCCTCCTCCCCTGTGTGTCAGTGTCTCTGGGACCAAATTTCCCTCTTCTTTTAAGAATACCAGTCATATTGGATTTAGAGCCTAAATTCTCATCCATTATGACTTCATCTTCATTTGATTACATCTACAAAGACTCTATTTCTGAGTATAGTCACATTCACGGGTTGCAGGTGGCCATATATCTGGAGGCGTGGAGAACACTATTCAACCAGCTATAGTATCTAAACAATCATAGACACTAATCTATGCTTATTTGTTGGCCTTCACAATTTACAAGAGTTCCTGTTAGATTCTATAATGTCTTTATCACCAAAGGAGGGGAAAATGATGCACATTTAAGGCAAGTGCAGATTTTAAACAAGCAAATCTTGGAGAAGTGGCCTTTTAATATCTTTCAAGTTATACAACTAGAGATTGATATAACTAAACCTGATTTAAGAATTTTTAATTCAAAATAATGTTTCTCCTTGTCATCAAATAAATGGTCACAAATTTTCATGTGGGTTTGTGCTATAAAAAGCTATGTGGTTGAACTGGGGAATATGACAGACTGTAGAGTCAAGTCCATGCTCCATAACTTACATTGAGCAATTGACTTGTTGTCCCTCATTTTCCTCATCTGCGTAATGAGAATAACAGAATCTCCTATCATTGGTATAGGATTTAATGAGTTTATAAATATGAATTGTGTAGAAAATTGTCTGACAAGGAAGCAGCACTCTCTAAAAACTACAAAAGATTATTAGGAAACTAGGGGCAAACATTTATATTGAGATTACCATCACCATTAGTAATACCTGTGTGTTACTGTTATTTTATATCACACATTTTTAATGGCAGTTTGGTTACTAACCAATAATTTGAAGAAAAGAAGAATGAACTATTATGATATCAATCGCTGAGCCCAGAAGTACAATTTTAGATTGAGATAGTTCAACTTTTTTGGTTTCTATGGAGATTATCTACTGAATAGTTTACTTACTGCCCTGAGCTGTCAACGCATACTGTTTAATTTATAAAGCTGATCTAAACCTCTATGGGAGAAAAAGCCACCAATATTTTTCCAAACTTACTTGGATTTATTTTCAGTGTCAGACAAGACATAACATTTATTATGATTCACCTTAGCATGATGACACTTCATTTTTTTTGTTGAAGAAGATGTTCCAGAAAACAGAAAAACGTTTCAAATCCCCTTAGTCTTCTGGTTGTCTCATAATAAATGAGGGGCTCTGCTTTTCTTCAGTGTTTCAATAGCAAGAAATGTTTATATTTCAAGACTAAGCCCCCACCGAATATTTACAAAATTTGTTGCGAGGTGTTGAACAATAAATCTAAAGTTTTAAAATCTACATCAAATATAAGATAAAACCCCATTTAAAAAAAAAGTGTAAAACAAAAAGTCAGAAATAAAAATATAAATATTTTAAAGTCTCATTTACATTCTTAAGTGTATTTCTTATAAATAACACGTAAAACTTATTTTATCAAATGTTCTGTAGTCTTACCACTCAGGATATAAGACCTTAAGTTATCTTAGAGGGATAAGGGTCACAAAGTTTAGAGTATTAGAACTTAAGAGATATCAGAGGATTTAACACATAAATATGTATATGGATTTAACTTGTATGAACAAGATTTTATAGATTTGAAAATGAATTAGGTCTTATACCTTGGGCTTTTATAGAGGAACTCATGGTGTGAAAAAAATGTATTTTTCATTCTAACACCTAAATGAAGGCTGCAGCCTGACTTAGAAAATATCCACTGTCTCTGTATCTCTCTCTCTTTCTGTCAAAAATAAAATAAAATTAAAGTTAAAAGTAAATAAATAAATAAAAATAATAAAAAGAAAATATCCACTGAACATTCAACCACACTGATAATGAGTCAAATTTTTAATGTTAGATTTGTTGTACAGTGATGGTATATTATATATGCATCTTCCATTTTTATCTCACATGAAATTCACATTTCTGATACAATTGTACACACAGAGAGAACAAGCAATATAAATAATTAAACATATTATATACTAAATATTTTGTGATCTTAAATAGTATGGCTCTCAAAATAATCCAGGACTTCTATCTGTTTTGAACCCAGAAAAATTAGTAGCTTTGTATCCAACCCTTGTTGACACAATAAACTGAATAGCAAGTAGTACAGATTCTCTTAATTGTCATATAAATAATGGATAGTGGGGAATGAGTGGACATAAATGGAAATCTCATAAAAATTTCACATTGTATGTCATGTTTCACATTTACTAAAAAGAGGGCGAGACAAAGTGAGAGATATTAAGGGAGACAAATGAAAACAAAGATGAACCAGCTCCAGAGAGGATGTTTAAAATACATTTGCATGAAATCAATTAAATAATATTTGATTTGTTTACTTTTGTTTGTTCCTATAGAACAAAACAACAGATAAAGAACATAGTCCACCTGTACCACTCTCATTGCAAACTGGCCTGATAAGATGTCCCACCAAAAACTGAATCTGCATTGAAAAGGTAAATTCTACGATTATGTATAGACGTGGCCTTTGTGTCTTAGAACACTCTCCCAGAAGTCATTGAAAGTATGTTAATAAATTACCATGCTATTTTTAGGAACCATTTATACATAATTCATTTGTCAAACAATAGAACATGAAAAATTACACTTATGCATTCCTTTCCTTTGTAAGTAGTAAGTGAAGTTCTTGTTATAGGTATTCATACTTGTTCTCAAATTAAACGTATTTATCTCTGAAATACATTGATCACTTTCTCTGCCCTGTTTGTTCGTGAATCAACTCAATCTAACTTGCCCTTCCAAGGTCAAATCATATCAAAAGATAAAAGTGAAACTTTAGCACTAGCTAGGCATTTTGAAATCGTATCAGAAACAACTGGGCTTTGAAGGGAGCAGAGAGAATTTGATTAGGAGCCAGGAGATGTTGGTTCTTGTTCCTGCTGTGTTGCCAACCAGCCAACTCAGTGTGACTATAAGTTTCTTTCCTTTTCCTCGTCTCAGTTTCCTCACTTCTGAAACAGTATTTGCCAGTGGAACATGTTATTGTTCATTGGCCAAGTAAAAACATCACTGGTAATGGGAATAAATTGCCATTTGTGCAGATCAGAAGGTGTGCATGTGACAAACAAAATAAATGTGCTAAAGAATGACCAGAAAGACAGACTGAAATGTACCTTTATTCTAAAAAGTAAGTAATATTTCAATCATCTTTGATCTGCTGCTGAATTCATTGCTGTTATTATTCAAACCTGTACTTCTGGAAAGGAAAATTACCTCAGAATAAAAGAAAATTAAAAAACAGGATTTCTCCACTCTGAGCAGTTATTTTTCTGTAGTGCTGCAATAATAGGAACACGGCTTCTATTTGCTAACTAGTGAATCACACGCTCAATCACAGCAATGACCTCATTAAAGTATACCTCAACACGCTGTCAGCTATGATGCACATCAAAAACAGAATTTCTTTACAGAGGAGTCTGTCATTTTTCTAATAACTCCATTTTGAGTGAGTTTTTTTCCTCTTTCCCAAGTTATGGTGTCCTCATTCTAAGCAATCTTCTAAGAACTCAAATATTTAAACAAGAAATGGAACATATGGAACTTTGTCTGCCAAGCTAGGCTTATTATCAAGATAACTGTCATAGTTAGAGAACACTTCAGCTAGCAATATCTGGAAAAATTTGCACTTATTCACTGATTTGTATTTTCAGTTTATAAGTACGTGGCCAATCCTACTAAGTTTAAGCATCTCTAAAATAAATATGTCAAGTTGGCCATCTCTAAAGGAGTTGTGAACAAAACTATGCTAAGAAATATAGAATTCTCAGTCAAGATGCCCCACAAATTTTGGACCAATAGGGCAGCACTCTGCCTTCCAGGAAAGAGCTGGAAATTTTAAAAGTTATTTTTAAATTAGCATGGAAAGTTAATTAGATCAACAAAATGCCAATTAAAGAATTCAAGGATGTTCCCAAGCATCTTGCTTTTTAAGTTTTCCACATTTTTTCTCACTGAAACCTTATGTAGACTGCTATTCTAATTTGTATTGTCTGCTAATAATTGGTCAAGACAGAGAAGCTCCTGTTAGAATTAATATAAATTACATGATAGTGGGTCCCATTTCTGTTGTTTGTTTTGAGAAAGACCGAGAAAGAGAGAGAGACAGAGACAGAGACAGGGAGAGACAAAGAGAAGGAGGAGGGCCCAGAGCAGTCTCCATAGTGGTACATCATCATTTTTCAGCATAATTTCGTTCCACACAGGTGGGTGAGGGCTGCGCAGGGCAGGAACTGGGCTGGGGGCCTCCCGCATGGGAGGCACGCCCCCTCGAGCCAGGGGCTGAACTGGGGGGCGGGGGAAGGGCAAGAACCAAACCGGGGGCCTCCCACATGGGAAGCACACTGCAGTTCAGCATGTGGGTCCACATGGGCCAGTGCCCGGATTTGATTCTCGGTCTGTAGGGCTGCAAAGCAACTGCTTAACCCGCTGAGCCATCCAGCTTCCCCAGGTCCTGTTTCCATAATGGAGTTTTACTACATATTATTGTCTTTGCACAACTCCTAGAAGTTGATTAGATTTTCAATATAAAGTAGTTGGGGGAAGCCGGGATGGCTCAGTGGGTTAAGCGCTCGCTTTGCAGTCCTGGGTACTGAGGATGGAATCCCAGCCCTGGCCAGTGTGGATCCATATGCTGAACTGGGGTGTGCTTCCCATGCGGAGACCCCCAGTTCGGTTCTTGCCCCTCAGATCAGCCCCCGGCTCTAGGGGGCGTGGCTCCCATGCAGGAGGCCCCCAGCTCAGTTCCTGCTCTGCGTGGTCCCCGCCCATCTGTGTGGAACAAAACCATGTGGAAGAGTGATGATGCATAACTATGGAGACTGCTCTGGGCCCTCCCCCTTCTCTCTGTCTCTCTCTGACTCTCTCTCTCTCCCTGTCTCTGTCAAAAACAATAAAATAAATCTTTAGGAAAAAAAAAAAAGAATTTGGAGTAATTTTGCTGTAAGTTCTGAGAGCTACTACAAAGCTTCTTTCCTTTCTGGCACTTTGGGGCTCAGGGTTGTGGTGAAGGATCAGGTTCTATCAGCCTGGTCAGTTTGGGTGGTTATCTAAGGAATGTGGGCTGGAGTACCAAACCCAAAGAGGCATGCAGGGCTGACACTAGACAAAATCTTAATGTAACTAAGGTTCACACTTTGCTTCCAATTTTATACCCACTTCCAAGATGGCTGGGTGCTGATCTTATACCCTGGGAGTCCCAGGCTTCACAGATTGTGGCAGCTTTCTACCTTCCTGACAGTAAAGTAACGATGCAAGTTTTCAACCAAGCTGTTCACCCACTAAAACTGCCCTACTCAGTGCTCCTTTGCTTCAGGATTTTCTCTGTTAAAGCTCATCCAGTGAGCTAAGTTCATGGAGTCCTATAAAATAGCAGATAAGTAGCACTGCTAGACAATGTAGCAAAGAGAAGTGGAGGTAATTTAAGGTACTATAGAATACTGGTGAGAAATGAGGCTACAATAAAAGGTAGGAACAGAGTTGTCCCAATTTTTTTTTTTACGGTTTATTAAAAATTTTCAGATGGTGTATGTTACAGCAATTTTGAGACACAGCTCTAGTCACTGGTCCTAACTATGGGTGAATCGGGTTGTGTTTACATGTGTATACAAACTTGATTGAATGTGCCCTATGTGCGTGTGAATGTGTGTGTATTGACCAACATCCAGTTGGACTGAAATTTTTAATGTTATTTTATGTCATATAAATATAACCACATTTGACTTTCCCTCAATGTTCAATCTACAGAAGCAGATAAATGTAGCTGAAGAATTTATTTTGCTTTTTCTATGTGTTGTGGTAGCCAATTGAGGAAATCTAGAAAGAAAAGTGATGGCAGTTGTTATGGACTAAATGTTTGTGTTCTCCTCAAGTTCATATGTTGAAATCGTACCCTCCACCCCACCCCCATCCCCTAATGTGATGGCATTTGGAGGTGGGTCCTTTGGGAGGTGATTTAGTTTTGAAAGTAGAGCTCCCATGATGAGATTAGTGTCTTTATAAGAAATGACAAGAGAACTTCCTGTAAAACAGGAGGAGGGCTTTCATTAGACCCCAGATCTATTGGCATCTTGATCTGGGACCACTCCATTTCTAGAACTGTGAGTGAGAAATCAATGTTTGTTGTTTAAGTCACCCTGTCTATGGTATTCTGTTAGAGCAACCTGAAATGATTCAGACAGAGGGATTTTTTTTTTCTTTTACTGACCAAGAGAAGTTTTCAGTGTTGTCCCAAGTATGTCCATATTTTATGAAGAACTATTTCATTTAAAAGTTTAGTTCAGAAAAGAGTGATGACTTCATAATAACTTCAAACTTTCAAACCAGATTCATTATTCACATGTCAATGTTTATGAATGCGAGTATATACTAGGAATATATCAGAACAGAGAACACTCCATTTTCTTCTGAAATATAAACAAAAATTAGCATGGGATATATTCATGAGGAAGTCATGATATAATAGTGATTATAGAGGGAGTGATTTCAACATCTAATGTGGAAACAAAAGGTCAAAAATTGTTAATGCAATTACTTAATTTTAGCGAATAACCTAAAATAAAATGTCAATTACAAAAATAACTTGAAAAGCATTTGTTTAAAAAAATAAAAGTAAAATTATTAGTAAATATAATTGTGTAATTGTGCCCTCCTAGCTGGCAAAAAAAATTATTCTATACAAAAGAATATCTTTGATAAAACAGCAAGTATCTCTATGTAAAGAGAAGAGGAAATACTCCAAAATATGACAGATTAGGTGTAGTTAAAAAGTGCAGCATAGGGAATTGAGTCAATAATATAATAACTATGGTGCCAGGTGGGTGCTAGACTAATCAGGAGGAAATTATATAAATGCCTAACCAATATCCTAGACACCTAAAGCTAATATATTATAATATTGAATGTCAACTATAATTGAAAATAAATAAATTTTAAAAAATGTTAAATAGACAGCAGAAATATAATTGGAGGAGTACCTAGCAAAATAATGAAAACAATAATAAAAAGTTTTTTAATTTACCTAAACCAAATATTACCTAAACACTCTATCTGCTTTATAGGATAAAAATAGTAAGCCAAAATACAAGG
>PVKE010046402.1:0-12277 GCA_004027555.1 Craseonycteris thonglongyai | reverse complement strand
CAGCGCAGAAGCTTTTTAGCTTAATAAGGTCCCATTTGTTTATTTGTGCTTTTACTTCCCTTGCCATTGAGGTCAGATTCATAAAGTCCTCCCTGAATCCCAGGTCCATAAGTTTAGTGCCAATGTTTTCTTCTATGCGATTTATTGTTTCCTTTCTTATTTGGAGGTCTTTAATCCATTTTGAGTTAATTTTGGTATTCACAACACAACTTTTATTATACTACCCTGCACCTCAAAAATCAATGGCCCCACTGATAATACAAAAAAGTCCAAACTCAAATGACTGTAAGATCACTGGCCATCTTATATTCAACCAGATAGAATTTTTCAATATTCCCTATAATATATTTCCTATTAACAGTTATGTCCTTGTTCAAAGTGTCCCTACTATCTGTAATTCCACACCCATCTGTTGGTATTTATTCACATTTTGACTTGACATAAAACCTGTGTTTTCCTTGAATATTTTCTTAGAAAGCTCCTTCCTCTACCCCAACACAACATAAAGATTACTTACCTGGATTGTCAGTGGTTTATCTGTAGCTTTTTATAACATTTTCTACCAAAGATTCAAATACACACATACAATCTAATCTTCCTATCAAGACTGAACATGCATTTAGCGTAGGGTTCATATCTTACTCGTTATTATAAACTGCATGTTTATATCCCCCAAAATTCATACTTTAAATCCCTAAGACCCCCCAATGTGATGGTTTTTGGAAGTGGAGACTTTGGAAGATAATTAGGTTTAGATGAGGTCATGAGCACAGGGCCCTCGTGGTGGAGTTAGTGCCCTTAAAAGAAGAGATATCAGAGAGCTAGTGCACTCACTCAATCCCTCCCTCCCTCTCTCTCCTCACCCCATAAATGTGCACAAAGTAAAGGCCATGTGAGAAGATAGCAAGAAAACCATCTTCAAGCCGAAAAAAGAGCCCCCCCACGAGAACCAGTCCTGACTTTGGACTTTCAGCCTCCAGAATTATGAGAAAATAAATTTGTTATTTAAATAATTCAGTCTCTGTATATTTTTATGACAACCTGAGAATACTAAGATACTCATTGTACATCCCCTTTGTTTCAAATATTTGTCAAATAAAACAGTGACTCTACGTGCGGAATATGTGTCCAAAATTGTCTTTGATCAAATAAAATTAATGTACCCTCTGGTGTCCAGTAGGGCTTGCCACTCAAACTTCTCCATAGTCTGATTTTTCTGCTGATTGTGCTACTGCTGTGCCCAAGTGTAACCTCAGCCCAGCCAGCACAAGTTCATCCTTCTAAGCCAGAGATGGTACATGGGCAGCCCAGAGGCCAGATGTTGCCCACAATTACTTTTTTTGCCCAACTTAATAATGTTTCTTGATTTCTGACTTAATTGCCAACTTTTAAAAATTGGAAGATTTTATGTGAAAATACAGACCTGAGGCAACCATAGACCCTCAGTGACAATTGGCTGCATTTCTAGATAGGTCTTGTATTTTTCTAGCCACAGCCACAGGCACTTGACATTATTTGCTTGGCTCTTGTGCAATTATTTGAGTTTGAGAGCCATGCTCTACAGTTTTTCCCACTCCCTAAGCTCTGTAACTAAAATATTTATTTTCTGTATCTCTAATTTTGTGCTTATTATACATGGAAGAGTTCACCAACCCCCACAGCCTGAAATTGCCTCCCCCTCATCTCTTTGTATTACTGGAGCACAGCAAAGTTAGGATAAGTCTTCTGGAAATTAGGGTATATTAGCATTGTACTCTCACGTTTCTCATTTTTAAAAAACATTTATTTTATTGTTTTAGAGAGAGAGAATTTGAGAGAGAGAGAGAAAGAAAGGGGGGAGGGCCCAGAGCAGTCTCCATAGTTGTACATCATTAGTTGGGACATAGTTTCATTCTACACAGGTGGTTGCGGGGCCACACAGAGCAGAAACTGAACTGGGAGTCTCCCGCATGGGAGGCAAGAACCTTCGCTGCTGAGCCATCTCAGTGGTTACCAGTTGCACTACAGTTCAGTATATGGGGTTTGCACGGGCCAGGGTTGGGAATCAAACCTGGATCTTGTGACTGCGAGGCAAGTGCTCAACTGCTGAGCTATCCTGCCATCCCCTTCTCATTTCTTCAGATAGGGAAGGTTAAAAGTAAGTTTCCAGAAAAGTGGCCAATGGTATTAATGCTCACAAATGGTGATGGACCATATCGGCATTCAAACCCTAGTGTTATGACTTCAGGTTTTGCTCTGTTTCTTACTGATGAGTTCTTTCTTTATGTTTGTGCTATCTTCTGCAATTCAATCCACATAATTCAGCAAATATTTATTGAGTACTGAATGTGTTAAGGGGACTCCCTGCTCTCTGCCCTGGTGTCATTAAACATTCTTATTCTAGTTATTGAGAATTATTCTTTGGATACCCTACCCATAGACATAAGACAGTCAATCCAGATAAATCCTCTCAATTTAATATGTAATGAGCATCTACTTTGTCTAAGCATCATGCTATATCCTCAGTGTTCAGTGGTAAATAAACCCAATATTTCCTTGCCCTCATGGGACTTAAAATATATTTACCTTTAAATGTATATTATGTTTTTCAAATAAATTACAAATTCCTATAGGTTAGGAGCTGAGTCTTAATTCTCTTTGAAATTATACAATGGATTATATATTAGGTGCTTAATTTTTGTTATTGATGACAAGTGTTCTCAGTTCCCTCCAAGTAGAAGCTGTGGCTGTCTCTGCCTTCCATGATGCCCTCAACACCTCTCTTTGAAGATTTATTTTATTGATTTTTGACAGAGAGAAACAGACAGAGAGACAGAGAGAAGGGGGAGGGCCCAGAGCAGTCTCCATAGTTGACGTTAGTTTTCCATATAGTTTCACTCCACAGACTGGCACAGGGCTACGCAGGGCAGGAACTGGGCTGGGAGCCTCCCACACAGGTCCCGGCAAGAACTGAACTGGGGGCACACCCCACTTCAGCATGTGGGTCCACATGGGCTGGGGCCAGGATTCAATCCTCGGTCCTCGGGGCTTCAAAGCGAGCGCTTTACCCACTGAGCCATCCCAGCTTTCCCGCAACACCTCCCTTTGAGCACTAGCAGCTGGCTTTTATGGAGACAGAGTTTCTAATCCTGAGAACAAGAACAGGAAGTTCCATCTTCATGAGTGTGTATCCTGTGCAGTCACACGGGGCCCCATACTCAGAAGGGCCATGTGCTTGGCTTAATGCTCTGCTGTTACTGTCTTGAAATTCTTTTAGAAAATTTTTTTTTCTTTTTTTTTTCTTATAAAATGTGATTGCCCGAGAGAAAGCCAATTTCCCAGTCATCTTTCTTTCTTTTTTTTTTTTTAAGATTTATTTTTATTGTATTTTGACAGAGACAGAGACAGAGACAGAGAGAGAGAGAGAAAAGAGGGAGGGCCCAGAGCAGTCTCCATAGTTGACAGCATTAGTTTTCCATATAGTTTCACTCCACAGGTGGGCACAGGGCTGCGCAGGGCAGGAACTGGGTCGGGAGCCTCCCACATAGGCCCTGGCAAGAACTGAACTGGGGGCAGCCCCCAGCTCAAGCATATGGGTCCGCATGGGCCGGAGCCGGGATTTGATCCTCAGGCTCTGGGGCTGCAAAGTGAGCGCTTAACCCGCTGAGCCATCCCAGCTTTTTCCCTTTTAGAAAATTTTAACCGCCTCTACTGATTACTATACATAGCCTGTCCTGAGAACAGAGTTGGGGACATCCACTGATATACGGTAACTTTAATGTCAACACCATGAGTTTGTCAATAGGCTCCTCTTTGGTGTGTCTTTAGTTCTGCTCAAATGCAGAAACCCAGTAGGGACATGAGTTGAAAGATGGATTTATACTTAAAGTCATTTATATTCCATGGTGCCTAACAGAGTGCTATGTTTTAAGGTCCAGCAGAAACAACAGCGTTGCTAAGGTAATAATGTAGTGTTTGTTCACCTAGAGTACTGGCATCTTTAGGTTCAGTATGACAGTGGCTCTTCAATATGAGCACCAGACCAGCAGCATATGCATCATGGGGGAACTTGTTAGAAATGCAAATTCTTGAGCCCCACCCCAGATTTACTGAATAAGAAATTACAAAGGTAAGATGCAGTTATCTGTGTTTTAACAAGCCCTTCCAGTGATTCTGGTCTGCTGTAAATTGGTAATACTGGGTTGTGGCATTATCAGCCCCTTGAGAACACAGTTTCCTACATTCTCTCTACCTTACATGTTTGTCAACCATGTAGGGATTATTTAGTACAGACCCACTGAAAGACAATTGGAAGACTTGGGCTTAGAGAACTTTGCTTTAATGAGTTTGTATGCATAGAGGGGAAAATAGCAGAAGTGATTTTTTTTTCTTGGGCAATAGACTTGTTTATCCTCCTTTGAAGTCAGAGCCAATAACATAGACGGTTTTGGTGGTTAAAACTTGATATCTGCAGGAAATAGAGAAGCCTTCTTTTAATTGCTCCCCTCACACATACACATTTTAGAGAAAACACCATAGAGTTTTTTTTCCTAAGGCCTCACTCCTACATTTTGCAATGAGAAAAATCAAGGTCCAGAGAGATTAACTAACTTGCCAGAGCTCACCCAGTTTCCCCCCTGGCATTTACTAAAAGAGAAAGGTTTATTAAAGAAAAAGTCAAAATCATCTTGCTCACAGTTTGGTGCCTTTTGTGACTGAGCACTTAGAAAAGCAGCCACCCTATCCGGAAGCTCTATTAATTGCATTGCCATTGAGCATTTGTTTCCTCTGCTTTTAGGTGGTTTGATGTTAGAACACATACATATTTTTAAGGAGACAGTCTTCACATACTCCTCCACTTTCGAATGTTCAGTGTTTCCTTTGTAGTTGGACATCTTACCTCAGGAAGACAAGGCAGTGGCCAGGCAGTGTAGTTGATGACCGATTCGTACCCTCTGGGAGGAAGATGAGTCCTGCTTGTAGGTGGCCAAGCTCAGCTCCAAGCTGCTTTTCTCCACACCTGGTTCTCGTTTGTAACACCGAAAGTATTTCATGGCTATTAAGCATCATCTGGACCCAATTTTTAAACCACAAGTTTGGCTTGGTTTCTTTTTAATAAGCGGTTACAACCAAGTCCACCTTTTCGGTGTGGTGGTGTCTCTTAAACCCAGCTATGGGCATCCTGGAGATACAGACTCATATGGCTACTATAGGGTGTGAAAAGCATGAAGAACACAAATCCTGAAATTTCTGACTTTATCCTGCTTAGATGTGACACAGACTGATTTTTCAACACATGTTTTTGAAGAAAAGAATAATCATGTTTAAAGAAAATTGTTTAATGATCTTTAGGCATAATAGTTCACATCTTGATTTTTCTTCTCCAATTTTGAATTTAAAGAATTCCTAGATTTTATGCAAAATTAGTTTAGGGAAATAAAGTCAATTGAACTTTTCATCGTTGCTCAATTTCTCTTTCTCCATATTTTACAATTGGTATCACTTAGTTTTTTGACAGCCAATGGTTCTTTTTGTGGTATTTTGTCACTGTACTTGGCCAGCATAAGACAGCAGAGTTAAGACATTCATCTTCTTTTAAGACGAGTGAGTCAGGAATCTGTTAGTTCCAAGTTAAATATAATTGTAAAGTCACAAGTTTTAAAAAGGATATATAACTGATAGTTAAATTTTAACAGGATTTTCCAGGTTTCTTTATAATGCATTTTTAATTGCCTGTTACCTAGTATTAAACACTCATAAGCATTCAAGTATTGAGCAAGGATATTTTAATTCTACCATGTGAAATTCCTTAATGTTGGGTTAGTATCATAGGTTTGGTCCAGGGTGGCACAAGTATGAAGCCATCTCAATTCTCTTGCCTTACATCAAAGGCTAACCTGAATTGATGGAAATGTTTACTTTTTCTTCTAAAATAACTGTAATGGATATTTCCAAGCTCCCCAACCCTCAGAAGAAACAACCTTCATATGAATGACCAATAACTGAGTCTAAATCCTCTTTCTGTACGATTTCAAAAGTTTAGTTCTCTCCACAAGTATTTATAAGCTCTAACACACTTATATGTTTCATAGGTCTGTCCTACTTTACTTCACCCTATTGTTCTGATTTAATGGCCCGGTGCCATAAGCTCTAAGCTACAACGGTTCAAAGTCCTTTTATACTGCTTCACTCTTATATCCTCAATGCCTAGATAAGTGCCTGGCACATGATAGATAACAGATTAATCTCTTGGGCAATGGACTGAATGAGTGACTAAATGAATGAGTGAATATATTGGAAATTGCTATCATGGTGATCTATCTTCAAAGTTCAAATTTTAGATTTTACATGAGAATAAGAAAAATGTGGGGAAATTACATTATCAGTCATCTAAATTTCTATATTATTCCTACAGATTGTCTCTAAATTAATATTATATTCAGTAATAATATATTAATTGAATGTATTAATTGCAATAATCCTGTAGATAGGGGATTTGTTTCTTCGATGTTTATGAATTGCTATGTGATATTTTGCTCACAGCCATTCTCTTAATACACTTTCTCATGGCAAAATACAAATTGTATTTTTCTTTCACAGTAGGTTGTACAAATTAGTGGAGGGATGCAAAAGCTTTATAAATGTTTAATAGTGTATTTACATTTTTTTCCCATTGAAAGTCTCACTTAATGGCTAAAAGAGATCACAGTGAAATTGCTTTTATATATCTGTCCATCCTTTTACTTTTCAAAGTTTCAGATTAGCAAATCAAAAAGACCAAAAAAGAGATTATTGCTATTTGTGATAGATTCCTCTATCAATGCTGTCAATAATTACCTTACAGTATGAATCAAACTCTGGAATCTTTGCATAAAATATGTTTCTGCCACACTCAACTTTCTTCCTTTAGCTAATGGTATTAAAGGTATTTCTTTTAAGTATAAACATATTTTTAAAACTTTTGTTTTTTTTCAATATTCACCATACCTCTCAAGGTGATTTTAATGCCAGTAAGAAATGAAAGTGTCCTTATTTGGGAAGGATTCTGGTTTCAGATGTTGGTTCTTATAAATTCCACCCTCTTTTATACCTACTGTATCTTTTGGGAAAAATCCTAATCTTTATGTATGTCACATGTTAGTGGCCAAAATAAGCATGATGAATCATCTTACAATACTTTTATTTAACCTAGAAAGAATCAGATTTGCAACAAAGCCCTGGAAAAGTATATTAAAATTTCTTCTCAAGCAATAGGATGACTTCCTGTGTTCCCACTCAAGACTCAACATTTTCTTTTAATTGGCTTTTCTTGGTATCTTACATTCTTCCAATCACACAGTACTTTTCCATATATTGTCTCATTTGACTGCAATACAGTTCTGTAAATTGTAATGACAGCATACCATAACAGTTAGGGGCATAGGCTTTGTGGTAAAACACGTATTACCTACCCCTGATTTGCTGTGTGAATTTGAGCAAATAACTTAACCTCTCTGAGCTCTGTTTTTTGTTGTAACTAATTAATAATACTGTTTATCTCATATAATTATTAAGAGAGTTGAGTAGGGGATAAGCATAGATAACAAGGACTACATCTATTGAAGCTGAGGTTCAATTATTACCTACATGTGAGTTGTTCAGTATATACATTGGTTTCAAACAGGATGGCTTTTACAGTCAAACATGTTTTAGAACTCTAAGTATATTGTACAAAGAGATTACCCTCCTGCCTTTTAAACAGCCATATAATATTGCATAGTGTAAAAGTATTTCAGTTTTGTTTATGTATTTGCTTTTGCTTTTATTTATGGCTGTTCCCCTATGAATGGATAGCCATTTAGGTTGCTGCTAACATTTTAGCTATTACAACAATAATGCAATGAACCTCTCTTGTACATATTTCCTTGCATATTTGTGCTAGCATTTACTAGGGTAAATACCAGCAAGTGAATTTGTGAGTGTAAGATAAACACATTTTTAGTTTCAATAGATAATATGAACTACTCTCCAGAAAGGCTCTTCAAAATGCATTTCATCTCACCTTTGACAACATGTCAGATGTCATAAAATTATCAAAAGTCTTATACTAGATATAACAAACTAGAAGCAGAAGAAATGTAGCTCAACATAATAAAGGGCATTTACTCAGTGGAGAAGCACTGAAAGCTTTTCCTCTAAAAGAGCAAGGCAAGGATGCCTTCATTCAACAAAATACTAGAAGTCCTAGCCAGAGCAGTCAGGCAACAAAATGAAATAAAAGGCATCTAAGTGGGAAAGAAAAAAGTAAAACTATCTCTGTTCACAGATGACATGATCTTATATGTATAAATCCTAAAGATTACACACACACACAAAAAAAAAATCCTAAAAATTGTCCACACAAAATATAAATTAACAAATTTTGGAAAGTTTAAGGATACAAAATCAATGCAAAAAATTAGTTGCATTTTTATATACCCTGTTTCCCCGAAAATAAGACAGTGTCTTATACCCTGTTTCCCCAAAAATAAGACAGGGTCTTACCCTGTTTCCCTGAAAATAAGACAGTGTCTTATATTAATTTTTGCTCCCAAAGATGCGCTAGGTCTTATTTTCAGGGGAATGCCTTATACATATTTCAGCGAGAGGCAAACCTGTAAGTAGGTCTTATTTTCGGGGGATGTCTTACTTTCGGGGAAACACGGTACTAGTAATGAATAATCCAAAAAAGAAAAGTTTAAAAACAATTTTCTTTATGATAGTACTAAAAAGAATAAAATACTTAGGAATTAGTCTAACCAAGGAGGTGAAAGACTTATACACTGAAAACTAGAATATCTCTGAAAGAAATTAAAGAACACACAAATAAACGGAAATACATCCTGTGTTCATGGATAGGAAGATTTAATATTGTATGATGTTCATACTACCCAAAGGGATTTGCAGATTTAATGCACTCTCTATTGTAATTTCAATGACATTTTTTTTCAGAAATTGAAAAATTCATCCTAAAATGTATATGGAATCTCAAGGGAGCTTGCACAGTCAAAACAATTTTGAAAAAGAAGAGCTAAGTTGGAGCACTCACACTTCTCATTTCAAAGCATATTACAAAGGTACAGCAATCAAAGCAATGTGGTACTGGCATAAAAACAGATAGATAGATCATAAAAATAGAATACAGAGACCAAGAATAAACCCCCACATATATGGTCAAATGATCTTCAACAAGGTTGGCAACACCACTCAATAGGGAAAGGACAGTTTCTTCAAGAAATGGTATTGGAAAAATGGGTATCCATACATAAAATGGTGAAGTTAGACCCTTATCTTAAACCACATACAAAATTAATTCAAAACAGTAAAGACCTAAATATAAAACCTAATAATTATAAAACTCCTAGGAAAAAATATAGAGGGAAATATTCATGACATTGGACTTAGCAGTGATTTCTTGGATGAAATAGAGAAATGGAACATCAAACTTAAAAAAATTTGTACATCAAAGCACACAATTAACAGTGAAAAGGCAACTTATGGAATGGGAGAAAATATTTGCAAATCATATGTCTGATAAGGTATTAATATTCAGAATACATAAAGAATCCTAAAACTCAACAACAAAAGATTAAAAAACCCAATTTTAAAATGGCAGTATGACTTTATTTATATATATGGTACTTGGAGGAGTCAGAATCATAGAGACAAAACGTAGAGTGATGGTTGTCAGATGCTAGGGGGATAGGGCAATGGGGAGTTTTAGTTTTGCAAGATGAAAAGAGTTCTGAAGGTAGAAGGCAGTGATGGTTACACAATAATATGAATATACTTAATACCACTGAAGTGTACACAGTAAAATGCTTAAGACAGTAATTTTTATGCTATGTGTATTTGTCATCAATTAAAATATCAGGCAGTGGAGGGAGGGGTCAAAAAGAAAATCAGTAAATAAATATAAAAATTTAAAAACTGGGGGGAAAATTGTGCACAGAACTTGAATAAACATTTCTCCACAGAAGTTTTACAGATGACCAATAAGCTCATGAAAATATTAAATATGGTCAGTTTGTCAAGTAGCATGAAAAAAATTTGAGAGGTTTTTGCTGGGATCTCACTGGTTTTATTGATTAATTTGAGGAAAACCAATACCTTTACAATATTGAATGGTTCCATCCATAAACATGGTACATAGCTCTTTCTTTTTCAGATCTTCTTTCATGTTCTTTGATAAAGTTTTATAGTTTTTTAAATAAAATCTTACGCAACTATTATTCTACTTATTCCTAGGCACTTTAGAGTTGTTACTATTATGAATTAAATCTTTATTATATTTTAACGGGTTATTGCTGATACATATTGCTTTTTAGATGTTTAACTTCTTTTCTGGCTAACTCGGCATGTTTTCTTATCGGGACTAATTGTTCGTTTATTGATTATCTTGTGTTTCCCAGATGGATGATGATATCAAAGCTCTCTCACAAGACTGCAAGCAAGGTGTTAACCATGCTGCATTCTCATCTGGAGACTTAAGTGGAGAAGAATCTGCTTCCAATCCCACTCAGGTTAACAGAATTTATTTCCTTGTGGATGTAGGACTGAGGGGTCAGCCCCTTGTAGGCTGTCAGGTCAAGGGCCCTCCACTCCAAGAGCCTGCCTGCAGTTCCTATAGGCTACCTGCAGGTTCTAGCCATGTGGGCTTTTCTCACATGGTCACTCACTTTATCAAGCCAACAGCAAGAATGTCTAAAGTGAGTCTGCTGGTAAGACAGAGTCATATATAATGTGACATAGTAATGACAGTGCTATCCATTAACTTTTGCCATATTCTATTAGAATTATAGGTCCTGCCCGCAATCTAGGGGAGGAAATTGCACAAAGGCATTAACACCAATTGTCAGGAATACTATAAAAGCAACCACCTTATACTCTGTCTGCCTTAGCCTGTATAGGATATCAAACTATTAGAATATATAAAGATTCCATATTTAGGCTACTACTCAGGGGTCTCCAAACTACCGCCCGGGGGCCGGATGCGGCCCGCGAGGCCCTCTCATCGGCCCATAGAGACCTTTTTATCTATGGGAAAAAATTACGGAAATTTACATGTATCCTGCCAAGATCAGCCGCTTACTTTTTCTACTTCTGTTCACAGTCAAGGAGATGATATAACTGCTGTTTGATAGTTAATGCGGCCCTTGGGCTGAGAAGTTTGGAGACCCCTGAATGATATTTTGTAAATATATTATGTGTATTTAAAAGTGATCTGTAGTTAAGGTTGAAATTCTATATTAAATTATCAGATCAAGTTTATTTAAATCCTTTCTATCCTTACTTGTTTGCTTAATCTATAACCACTATTGCGAGTTTACAAACTTATTGTGGTCACTTTTGTTTTTTTGTTTTTTTTATAAGTACTTAGAAGTTAGGTATATATTATAGTTTAGAATGGCTCTGTCTTCATGGTGGATTATTCTTCTTATTGAAACTCTCTGCCTCTTTTAATATTCTTAGTCTGTGTAGTTGCTTTTGCCTGGTGTTACTATTACTCTGCTAAATTTCTTATTCCTTTTTGTTACAAGAAAATATGGTTATATTAATGTATTAATAATTTGATTTTAGTTTGGTTTTTTTGTAAAACCAAATCTTTATTCCATAGTTTGAAAAGAAGGGTAAGTAATTGTTCTTTTTCAGATTTTAGTTGTTTTTCATCTAAGATATATTTCCATATTATTCTAAGAACCAAATGGTTCCACAATACTTATGGAAGTATGCAGTCTCCCCAGCCTCCCCACTACACACACACTATTTTATGGTCCCAAGAGGTAAGCCATTTCAATTACTTATCTTTCAAGAGCATACTCACAATGCTACTTCTTCATTTTTCTATTTGATTCATATAAATGAAAATATTTCTCTACATGCACACGAGCTCGCACACCTGTTATCCTCACCCTTACTTCCTCTTCCCCTAATAGGATTCAATCATAATATTGATGGGATCAATAATTAATGTTTACATTATTCTGACAATGCAAATGCTACTTAGAGCTGAGCCATATATTATGCTATAATGAGCTTTCCTTGGACTGTTTTTTATTTTTCCTGGAGTTAACAATTACCTTGTATTTCCACCTACTTATTTATCACAAACTCTCCCCCAATCTAATAAATCCCACTAGATACATTTACAACCCTTTATTCAATTTTTCTTCTGAAAAATTCTCTCCCAGGGCCACCAACATCCTCTAATCTGGATTGCTGAATACTCAGGCTGTGGCAGGCTGCCCTCGTTAGATGGCCTCTTTTTTTTTTTTTTTTT
>PVKE010046401.1:0-12276 GCA_004027555.1 Craseonycteris thonglongyai | reverse complement strand
ATAGTTATTTCTATTTTACTTTTTGACAGATAGAGAGAGAGACAGAGACAGAGACAGTTAGAGAACCAAACTGTGGGAACTCCCCAGTTCAGCACGTGGGTCCTGCCTGGGCCGGAGCCGGGATTCGATCCTCGGTCCTCATGGCCTCAAAGCGAGCGCTCAACCCGCTGAGCCGTCCCGGCTTTCCCCCTAATTTTTTAATAAACAACTTGGATTCTGTCACTTGCAACCAGAGTCTTCAATGACATAGACAGGAGTTTCTGGAGTAGGGTTCACATCATAAACCCTGAGAGAAGCTGTGGACTTGGCTGAGTTGGGGAGAGGGGGAATATGTGACCACAAAAAGGGAAGCTGGCAGTCCTTGCTATGTGGTTGGTTGAGCTCTTCCCTGATGTCGTATGGTGCTCAGACCAACACTTCAGGTGACATCATAGAAAAGCAGAGTGTGTTGGTCATTGCTATGGACTTTAGGAAGCTGCAGCCAGAGAGATAAGCTGTTATCCATCTGTCAATGGTCCAGTTGACCAAAAATGGTGACTTAACTAAGATTGTTGCAGTCCAGATCAAGAATTTGCCTTGAAGGAAAGCTGAGATAGCAAGTGGTTGCTTTGCAGCCCCAGGGCCCAAGGATCGAATCCAAGACCCTGCTCAGGCAGACCCATATGCTGTACTGGGTGTGCCCCTAGTTCAGTTCTTGCCAGAGCCTATGCAGGAGGCTCTGGCCCAGTTCCTGCCCTGTGCAGCCCTGTGGCCACCTGTGGAGTGAAACTATATGGAAAACTAATGCTGTCAACTATGGAGTCTGCTCTGGGCCCTCCCCCTTCTCTCTGTCTCTTTCTGTCTCTCTCTCTCTGTCAAAAAACAATAAAAATAAATCTTTAAGAAAAAAAGAAAAAAGAATTTGCCTTGAATCCTGCTGAATTATAGTGTCAGATCTCTGATTCTCTATCTCATCACCACTGAAAGAATGAAGTTAGAGCGCTGATTAGAAAACCATAAGGTCTTAGCTGTTGGAATGAGAGTATTGATTCCTCCATTCAGCAGATATGGATTGAGCCCCTTCCCTGAGCCAGGTACTGTTCTAAACACAGTGAACAAAATAGGCAAAGATCCCTGCTTCAAGGAGCTTAAATGTAGGAGGGATAAAGATGACAAATAGTAAACATAAACAATTACATTTATTGTAGTCAGAATAAAACAGTTGTTAGAAGGTGCTAAGTACTATTGACAGCATAAAGACTTGAGCCCTGAGAGGAAGAATGCCAACGACCAGGAGAAACCGTGGTAAGCTGACCACAAGAATGCTACTGCCCCTTCACGCCCTCTACAAAAATGCAGACGTAGCGGAGTGACATCTCCCTTCTGACTACTCACTCCCTTGCAGATGGTGCATGCGCAAGTTAACCAAGCAAGCTTTGGCCCTGGGGTGGGGATAATGAGCAGTCCACCATCTTGCCCCCATAGCAAGGAGGGACACAGTCACCAGGTAACACAGTGGAAAAGGAAGCTCACCTTTTCCAAAAAGCACCTTTTCCCTGTCCCGCGTCGCCGCTGTTTTAAAAAAGCTCGCCCCTTTGAGCAAGCCCACTTGGTCACCAGCGTATAAAAGCAGCTGAACAGAGCCCTCCCCCCGTCAGTTCCAAGGACCTTCCTCTCTCTCCTCTGAGATTCTTCCTGTGTGCTCCAGCATAAGCTTCATGAAATTTGTCTGAAAGTTTATCTGGGGTTTTCTCTATCTCTGTCTTAGGAAACCAAAGAATCCCACGCCACTAACACTAAGGAGGAAACAGAGATGGGCATAACGTTTGGGGAGGGTAGGGAAAGGATGGTTGCAATTTTAAACAGAGAGGTCAGGGCAGGCCTCATTGAAATGGCAGACTTGAGCAAAGACATGAAAAAACCTAAACAGTGAACAACATGGACTTAAAGGGGGAAAAGCAAGAACATGCCTGGGTGTTCAACCAATAGGGGACCAAAGGACAGGTCAGACAGGAGTGGGAGACCAAGTAGGGGGTAGTTTAAGGACTTTGGCTTTTCTCTGAGAGAAATGGGAAACCACTGAAGAATTTTGAGCAGAAGAGTGACTCAGTATACTCACACATTAAGTCCTCACTTTGCATAGTGCATAGGTGTGTGACTTTAAGCAAAACTATGTCAATGACACCAATTTTAGCATGGCTAATTGACATAAACAAGAGTTAAGTTCCTGAGCATCTCATCAACATTATAACGGAAGGACATTATTCGAGGACTTGCTTTATCCTTGAGGTTTGATAATAAGAAAGCAAGTGGTAGGTCTGTGCAGTAATCAAGATGAGAAAATGAAGAGGGCACGGAAGGTGTGGAGACGTGGTCTGGTCCTGCATGGATTTTGAAGGCAGAATCAACCTGGTTTCCTGGGGTTGGGTGTGTAGAGTGTAAGAGAAGCCAGCTTTGTTAAAACAAAAACAAAAAAACAAAAAACCCTCCAGTCTCTCCAAAGTATCTTCCGTTGAGCCCCCTCTGCCGGACAAATGTAAAATTGCCTCCCTTTTTTTTTTTTAAGATTTATTTTTATTGTTTTTGACAGAGAGAGAGATACAGAGACAGAGACAGAGAGAGAAAGGGGAGGGCCCAGGACAGTCTCCATAGTTGCACATCATTAGTTTTCCCACATAGTTTCATTCCACAGGTGGGAGTGGGGCTGCACAGGGCAGGAACTGGGCCGGGGTCTCACCCTGGTGAGAACTGAACTGGGGGCACTCCCCAGGTCAGCATATGGGTCCACACTGGCCGGGGCCAGGATTTGATCCTCAGTCCCCAGGGCTGCAAAGTGAGCGCTTAACCTGCTGAGCCGTCCCGGCTTTCCCCAGCCTCCCATTTTTAAAATTGCTTCCTGGTCATTGTGGAATGTAAAGTTGCAGTTAACTAACCTTCCAAGGCAGATGAGAGGAGAAAGGCTCCTATCAGGCACCTCCATCTCATTATTCACCATCCATACCCTGAGGCTAAAGCCTTCATTAGAGAGCAATTGCTAAAGATGTGCAGAGCGCCTAGGCCTGCCCAGATCTGAATCTTCACTAGGCCTGGGAATTATCAAAGGAAGCCAAGATTCCTAGTTTGGGCTCTCTTTGAGACCTCCTCACAAATGAAACGCTCAGGCTGCCACGGTTTTATGGGAATTGTAGCACCAGAAAAAATATATATAATGCTGGCAAACAGAGGCCTGAAACTTTCTTAAAGCCAATATTTCAGGAAGATTTAGTCCCAAACCCTCATGAAAAAGAATACCAGCAATGACAGCAAGCGGATGGCTCAGCCTGCGGATGGCTCAGCCTGCTCAGCTCCGTATTGGAGGCCCTACCCATTGGTCTTCTTCGGAGCAGTCCTGAAGGGTGCTGGTTATATAAGGGAAGTCTTCCAAGCACGTAGATCATAAAAAACAAGGAACTCGCCCCACTACCCAGGAAGTAAGTTATACCATGATACCCATGAGATTTGCTGGTTCTATCATTTATCTGTATAGACTGGTCCAAGTACGGTGCTTACAGTAGTATTGTGATTATCCCCCTTTTTTCCCTTTCCTACTACTGTATATAAGTAGTGATTACTGGTAGGTACTGCTAATCAGACCTAAAAATGGATTTTGTTATAGTCAGTAACATATAAGGAAATATACCTTATATCTGATGTTAATGTGAGGATGGATATTTAGAAATATTTGGGGGTTGGAAAGTGTTTTTTGTTTGTTTGTTTTTTTAAAGATTTTATTGTTTTTGACAGAGAGAGAGAGAGAGAGAGAGAGAAACAGACAGACAGACAGAGAGAAAGGGAAGGGCCCAGAGCAGCCTCCGTAGTTGTACATCATCAGTTTTCAACAGGGTTTTTTGTTCCACACAGGTGGGCGGGGCTGTGCAGGGGAGAACTGGGCTGGGGGCTTCCAGCATGAGAGGCACAGGGGGTTGGAAAATTTCAATAAAATTCAATGAACATGTTTGTAAGCAAAATGCTAGGATGCAGAACTGATACCATTTGACTTTTTTTTTTTTTTAATCTTAAGACAGAGAGGGAGGAAGTGGGCTAGAACTTGGAAGAACTTTTTGCAAAGACAATGACTGAGATCCTTAGACTAACGGTCTAAGTTATGTACAAAATGAAGTGCAACAAACTTAGATACTCAAAACATTTTAGCACTGCACCTCCATAAATGGACCAAGTATCCATGATACCCCCACCAGGGACCCTTGCTGCATAAAAGGAAAGCCAAGTGAGCACAAGGTGGAGGAGGTGGCAGTTATATCTATTGATTGTTTAATCCATAAATGACAGGATGATGTGGAGCCACACCAAGGTAAGATTGAGACTGAGCTAGAAGACTAGATATCACGAGATTATATACTTGAGCAAAGGCTGTCTCATGATATTTCCTCTGGATAGTAGCTGGACATGGATGATTTTAACTTTGGGAAAAAGAATTTTGATTGTTCTTGAAGTAGGTGGGTCATGCTTGGTGGGGGTTATCATAAGCTATATTGAGAGAAAGAGGTGTGTGTGTGTGTGTGTGTGTGTGTGCTGGACAACATGGCCTAGAGTGTAGTGGAGACCTTTTAGGATATCTGCCTGGCTATGAGTCTTCAATTCCCCTTCTCTAGATACTGCCCTTCAGTTCTTGGTATGGATTCCAACAGTCACATTTGAAAGGTCTGTTTTTGTTTGTTTTTGTCTAAATGTGTTTTGCTTCCTTATTTAATTTCATTGTGGTCAGAGAATGTGGTCTGTGTAATATTGATTCTTCAGTATTTATTGAACCTTGTCTTGCAGCTTATTAAATGCTCAATTTTTGTAAGTGTTCCACGTATGCTTGAAAAGAGTACATACTCTCTACTCAGTGTGAAGTTCTATATAAGTTCAATAAATAAAGGTAGTTAATTGTGATGGTCAATTATTCTAATCCTACTTAATTATTGGTCTGTTAGATCTGTCAATTACTGACAGAGATTTGTTACAACTCCTATCAAGAGGGTGAATTTCTGAATTTCTCCTTATAATTCTGCCAATTTTCAATTTACAGGAATGTTATTAGACGCATACAGTTTAGAATTATAATCTCTTCATGAATTGAACCCTTTATTAATATATATGTTATCCTCTTCTGTAGTAGTACTTTTTGCTTTAAAGGATATTGTGCCTGATATAGTTATAAGGCCAGCTTCTCTTGCCTACTTTAGAGTGTTGCTTCAGAAGTTCTCTTTTCTTTCCTGAATCATTTTTTTTTCTATTTCTGTTAATGACTCAAATCAGCATTAAATCATGCTATTTTTTCTATCTTAGAAAATCTCACTTGACCCCACTTCCTCCTCTAGCTACAGTCTCATTTCTGTTTGCCTTTATAGCAAAATTCCTCAAAAGAATAATATTTAGTCCTCTCCTCCCATTCTCTTATTTTTCTCATTCTCAGTGTTTTATTCATGATTTGACATTACATTTTTAAGTAATCTGTTATTTCAGAAGAAATATATAAGCATTAGAAAATTAGAAAATATAGATAAGCAAAAAATAATAAAATGAAAACATTATATTCTCACTATGCTGAGAGTTCCACTTTTAATAATTTACTAAAATTCCAATAAAAACTGGCTGTTTTATATGTATGTATTATTCAATGTATGGGCTTCTTAAATCAACATGTGACCATATTGTACATACCACTTTATAACCTCTTTTTATCAATTAATCATTTCTACCTTTCCAAATTGGAAAATTTTCATGTCATTCAATATCTAAAAAACCATAATCAAATTTTCTGTTATCCCAAAAAATGTCCTTTATAACTGGTTTGTCCATACCAATATCTAGCCAATGGCTATACACTGCATCTGGTTTCCTAATAAAAGCCCCTTTTACATGATACTTGTTGAAGGAATTAGACCAGATTCCTACCTTCTGGACTTGTCTGGTTCCTCGTGGTGTTGCTTAAGCTTGTAAATCTTTTTTTTAAAATATTTATTTATTTATTTTTATTGCTTTTTGTCAGAGAAAGAGAGAGATACAGAGACAGAGACAGAGAGAGAACTGAACTGGGGGAGCTCCCAGTTCAGCATATGGTTCCGCACCGGCCGGGGCCGGGACTCGATCCCTGGTCCCCGGCGCTGCAAAGTGAGCACTTAACCCACTGAGCCATCCCGGCTTCCCCAAGCTTGTAAATCTTTCACCGGAATGTCTTATAATCTGAAAGTTAAATCTAATGTGTGTTTTTTTTAATTAAAGATTTATTTTATTGTTTTTGACAGAGGCAGAGAGACATAGAGACAGAGAGAAGGGGGAGGGCCCAGCGCAGTCTCCATAGTTGTATGTCATCAGTTTTTGACATGGTTTTGTTCCACACAGGTGGACGGGGGCAGCTCAGAGTAGGAACTGAACTGGGAGCCTCCCGTATGGGAAGCACATCCCAGTTCAGCATATGGGTCTGCACAGTCCGGGACTGGGATTCAATCTTCAGTCCCTGTGGCTGCAAAGCAAGCACTTAACCCGCTGAGCCATCCCGGCTTCCCTGTTTTTTGTTTTTGTTTTTTAAGATTTATGTTATTGTTTGAGAGAAGGTGAAAGAGAGAGAAGCGGGGAGGACCTAGGGAAGTCTCCATAGTTGCACATCATTAATTATGACATATGGGGAAGCCGGGATGGCTCAGTGGGTTGGGCGCTCACTTTGCAGCTCCGGGGATCGAGGATCGAATCCCAGCCCCGGCCCGTGCGGAACCATGTGCTGAACTGGGAGCTCCCCTAGTTCAGTTCTCTCTCTGTCTCTGTATCTTTCTCTCTCTCTCCTCTGTCAAAATAAAAAAATTTAAAAAATATATTTTAATTATGACATAGTTTCATTCCACGTGGATGTGGGCCTCACTGGGTGGGAACTGAACTGGGGGCCTCCAGCATGGGAGGCAAGAAACTATGCCTCTGTGCCATCCTGGCAGTTACCAGTTGCACCAAAATTCAGCATATGGGTTTGCACAGGCCAGGACCAGTGCAATCAACCCCGGACCTCAAGATTATGAGGCAAGCTCTCAACTGCTGAGCTAGCCTGGCATCCTGAATTCTAAGTATGACCCCGAACAGCTTGATTTCCAATAGACCACAGGATAAATTGGACACCTTTGAATGTATGCTGTGAGTAGAACTTTGACAAATCGTCATGTGAAAAAAAAATTAATACATGAGGACAAAGTCAGGGATGATCCACATGAAACTATAATTTATCCTAGAGTAGTGACAGAAATGGAACATTCACCAACCACCAACATATGGCTGGCATTTATCTCCTGTTTCCATAAGGTATTAGTCCTATTTTACAGGTTCCTCAGTTTTAGGGAGGCCTAAGAGATAAAGGTTAAAAACTTGTGCTTTGGGGGAAAGCCGGGACGGCTCAGCGGGTTGAGTGCTCGCTTTGAGGCCATGAGGACCGAGGATCGAGTCCCGGCTCCGGCCCAGGCAGGACCCGCGTGCTGGGCTGGGGGGTTCCCACAGTTCGGTTCTCTGGCTGTCTCTGTCTCTGTCTCTCTCTCTATCTGTCAAAAAGTAAAATAGAAATAACTATGCACTGAAGACAAAAAGATAATTTCTCTCTATAAATGTGAAAAGATAAAAAAAAAAATTAAAAAAAAAAACAAAACAAAAAAAAAAAACTTGTGCTTTGGACCCATACAAACTTGGGTTCAAATACTGACATTTCCTCTTACCACACATGCCGAACTAGAAAAAGAAATTCTATAAAAATCAGGTAATCAGTAAAAGGAAATCATAATACTCACTTAAAGGATTTCTGCAAGGAAATCCTTTATATAACAGGCGAAAGCACCTAACACAATGCTTGTCATATGGTGAGACCTCAGTAAATGGTAGTGTATAACACTAAAATCAAGAGAGAGTTGGTAATCTGCTCAAAGGTACTATCCAGTTATGTGGTAGAGCCATGATAGGAATTCAAGTCAGTATGATCTCAAAACTCCACTGTCCATTGTATCATGTTGGTATGATATCTTAAGTCTCTCCTTAATCTTAAAATGTTTTTCTAAAGTCCAGACTCTTTAGATTAGTGTAATCTTTAATATTTTCCTATTATAAATTTAATACATACTCATACATTTTATTATACTGTCCAGAATTAACTATGCTTTTATTTTCTTCCCATCGTTTTTCCACAATGCTATTCAGTTCTGCATTTCTCATGTCTTAAATCATGAAGATTTCCTCAATATAAAACTCTTCAAAAACGTAATTTTAAATATCTGCTTATATTTCAAGTTGAAGATGTCATAATTTAACCATTTATGTGCTTGTTTCCCAATTTTGATGAACTCTGCAACACTCTTAAGTAGAATCTTTGCATTTCTGGTTATTTCTTCATGAAAGATTCCCAGAAGTCTTTGACACCTGAATCAAAGAGGATGTAGAATTTAAAAACTCTCAATTCTTTAAGAATTTCTTGGTTAAAGACAATACGCCACTTAAAGCCTTTCAATGAACACTGCTAAATTGCTTTCAAGAAAGGCTTTCTAATTCAGTCTCACCAGCAGTATAGGAGACTGCCTGGCTCACATTAATAAAAAGAACTCTGCTCTTTTGATAAGTGAGAAATGTTACGTTTAAACTTCTATTTCTTTGATTAGTTGCGTTAAACATTCTTTCCTTCAATTTATAATACTTTGGTGAATTGCTTATTTCTATCCTTTGCTTGTTTTTATTTTTAATTGTTGTTTCTACAATACAAAAAAATACGTTTTAAAAAACAGTCTGGTCGCTAGTGTATGACTGCTGAGCACCGGCAGAAGCCCACAAAGGCGCACTCTCACACCAGCGAACTTTCAAGGCCAGAGGGCAGCCCTTATTCTCCAGGGTGAAAACAAGGATTCCGCAAATCACCCGCGAGGGAATTGCTGCAAAGGCGTGGGCTCCCCCAGAACCGGAGGACCGTCTCGCGGGATCTCAGCCGTCCTTGGGGCCTGCGACCCGACTACAAATCCCACAATGCAATGCGTCTCAAGACTGGTGCGCCCGAATGAAGGTTTAGGTCCAAGGTCATGTGTCTGTCTGCGTAAGACGTCCGGTCAGCTCTCACGCCTTTTTCTGCAGTTTCCACCTTAGTCGCCATTTTGTGCGGGAGGTTATGGAACCTCTGAGTCCCTTCGACTCTATGGTCGAGCGTTGCCGGAATTAACCAATCGGAAGCCAGATCCTGGAGAAAAACCCCGCCTTTACCCGCATGGAGGCGGGAACTGCCACGAAACTCCTGTGGAGAGAAAGGAAGAAGCTGCAGAAAACCAGTCAGAAAAGAGGAATTGAGGACGTCAACCAATGGGGTTACTGGGGGGTTGCGGCCAATGAGAGTAGGGGGACCCCGGGACACGTGGGTGGGAAAGCTGAGCGCCGAGACCTAGAGCTTAAAGCTTCGGGGTGAGTCAGTCACCTTGAGCGGGGCGAGCGCCGTGGTCTGAGCAAGGGCGGCAGGGCAGTGGGAGTGCAGGTGACCTGGGGTCGGGAGCCTGCGATCGGAGGGGTACGGGCTGGGCTGTGTCGAGGGGCATTTACCTCCAGAGCCGACAGAGACGATGGGCATCGGTAGCCTTAACAATTAATTACCAACGGTAACGAGCGATTGATTACCTGTCCCGGCCGAGGCGGGCAGAGGACAGCTATGTGAAATGGGCAGGACCCTGCACGGCACCCGCCTTTATCGGCCTCCCGCCTTCCCGAGAGACCATCCCACACTTCCCTCCTGGGGCTCGGGCCTCCTCCTCCTACTTCCTTCTCCAGGACCTTTCTTTGCAGATCTGCCGCTGAAAGTGGTGGACCGGGGAGCTCGTGCTGTCCCTCTGACCTCTAATGCCCTCCTCAGCTTGGGCACCGTGCAAGGAAGAGCACGGTCCAGGGAGGACGGGCGGGGGTGAAGGGGACGACCGAAGGTCGCCACTATAAGGAAATAACCAGACTGTCACTGGGATTCTTTTTCTCCTCTGTAGACTGAAAAGATGCAGACCACCGGGGCGCTACTCATTTCTCCGGCTCTGGTAAGCCGCGGCCCCGGGATGCTCCGTAGTGACAGGAGTGGGAGTCATCAGTGTTTAATGAATGAACAGAGAAGCCTGGCATCCTCATGATGTTGGCTCTTTGGGGAGTTTGAGGATGTGATGTAGTTAACCCCTGTTTATTTGGACCTGTAAACCAAGCTAGCTTGGCTTGAGAGTGTAGTCAGAGAGTCTGAATCTGACCTTTACCCCCAGTCTGGCTTGGCCATAATAAGACAGCCCACTGAAGCAGTGATTCTTTATGTTAGCCTCACATTAGAATCAACTGGGGAGCTTTAAAAAGTTCTGGTGCCCAGGCTGCACAGACTCTGGGAATGGGGGTGGAACCCATGCATCTGTATTTTTTAGAACTCCCCACGTGATTCCAGTGTCCAGCCAAGTTTAAGAACACTACACTAAAATGTATTTCAAGAAAGCCATGTTACAAAGGGCTCTGCTTAGATGGCTGTTTCAGGAGCCTCACCAGGCTTACTGATCCACTCCATTCAGGGTATGTAACAGTGAGTACCATTTTAGCAAAATTAAGATTTCCCGTTTGTGATTCCTTTGGTGGTCTGGGTACAAACCCTTCCTGTACCGGGTTTTATAGGTTTCTGGGATACTGATTAGATCTGTGCCCACAGAAGTGACCTTTGGTACCCAGTTTTAAATGGGAAGGTTGCCACTGCTGATGCCAGGGTCTCAGTACAGCTGTGTCTGAGAGTTCAGGCCTAGTTGGTAGAAACAGAAATGCATTAATTGACCTCAAAATACATTGGGCTATTTTTTGTTTATAAATATTCATAGTCATTTTTGACAGAAGCTCAGCATTAGGGATTTTTCCTTGCCTAATTCGGGGAGCTGTGTCTTTCTGATCTTACAGATCCGCTGTTGTACCAGGGGACTTATCAGGCCTGTGTCTGCCTCCTTCCTGAGTAGGCCAGAGATCCCATCTGAACAGGTAAGGGAGTAGGGGCCCTCATGAATTTCCCTAGAGGTCCTTCAAGTTAGTTAAGTTGCCTTTAGGCCAAAGTAGGAGGAGAGTTAGAGAATCTGTGGTGGGTGCTTTAATAGTTCTCAGTACCCCCAACGTGATCATTATAGGTGAGAAACTTGAAAATTAAGGTTTCCCTAACTCACAAAATTTCCTTAGCCCTGTCTGAAAATGGTCCCTACAACTAATTCCCAGCATGTTCTGCAGTCTGAGCATTCTGTCCTCGCCAGGCAGTTTGCCAAGTTTCAGAGCTCAGGTAGGTGGGGTGAAGGAGGTGGAGTCAGCGACCTGTCCTTGTGCCCCACTCTCTCCTTTCTCTTTCCTTCCCTACTTCCCTCTCTGTCCCCTTCTTTCTAGCCTTCCTCCAGCAGCTCCCCACTCCAGGTGGCCAGACGGGAGCTTCAGACCAGTGCTGTCTCTCGGGACATTGACACAGCAGCCAAGTTTATTGGTGCTGGGGCTGCCACGGTGGGTGTGGCTGGTTCCGGGGCTGGCATTGGAACAGTGTTTGGCAGTTTGATCATTGGATATGCCAGGTAAGCTTGTGGGTAGCCTACAGCATCTCCCACAGTGAATTCCACCCTATTTGAGGGAAGCCTCAGCAGGAGGCAATCCCTGTAGCTAATAGTTGATTTCATCTACCTCCTGTTTTAGTCATGAGGAGAGAAGAAACCTCTGGTTTCTTTGAGTCAGAATTTAAATATCCTTCCAACTTGACTCACTTAAGTTTACCGTGTTGTACTCTGCCTGTCCAAGTCCTGGGATATGTGCAGGCGAGGCCCTCCCAGTGTCAGCACGCCCCATTCACCTAACCTCCCTGTATCCCCCACTACCACCCATGCCCTCACCGCTTCCTTTCCATTGGTCTCTCCCTGACAGGAACCCATCTCTCAAGCAGCAGCTCTTCTCCTATGCCATTCTGGGCTTTGCCCTGTCTGAGGCCATGGGGCTCTTCTGTTTGATGGTTGCCTTCCTGATCCTCTTCGCCATGTGAGGCTCTGGGGGTCACCTACCCATCCCTGCTGCTTCGACTCCAGGCCATGCCCAGTGCTGGAGTGTGCTAAGCTTTACCATTAAATACAACATTTCTCTAAATCCTTATGCCTGCGCCTCTGTCCTTTGCCCTTGGGGAGGGTCTGGGTGAAAAGGTCGGACAAGGGAAGTGGGAATGGGTTAGCCATTGGTGGTTAGAAGCTGCTCACAGCTGAGAAGGAGCACTGCCATGACTGTCAACATGAGAGGGGT